>ONZH01004057.1:0-152934 GCA_900303285.1 Rhinella marina
AATTTTTAAAGATATCTAGTAAATGTTACGTTTTAAACGCACACCCTATATTTATTATACAGATTAATTAGCGTGGGTTGTATTCTAGCACCCTTTATCCAGGTGCATGTTGAAATTGGATTGTGATTTGAGTATTTTGCCCTATCCTATGCCACAAATGTCCCTGATGGGAATACCCCTTAAAATGAAATTCATTATGAAATAACCAAGTTAGCAGAGCGTTCTTGGACTCTTAGCAGTGTTTGGAATCCCAGGACTGTTGCGCCAAATAAGAACAGTCACTAGTGACGGAAAGGGTCAACGACTCGTCAGGTGAACTCTGTGGGTGGAATTGATCAATCTTCTACACCAGTTTTATGGCGTTGGAAAGTTGCAAATTTAGCCTCATGTCCTATTTTGTGCCTAAGTATATAAATGCGTAATATATATGTAATATTAGGGGATTACATAGAAAAAGTAACAACAACAACATAGGAACACCTCCCCCGAGGAATAGGTTCTCATTTATCAAAGCTATCTACCAGTAAGACTGTCTTCATTGCCCATCCAATCAGAAAGCAGCTTTCATTTTTCCAGAGCAGTTAAATAAATGAAAGCTGAGATCTAATTGGTTGCTAGGGGCAACAAAGACAAATGAGGCCTAAGATTTATGTTAGAACAGATTTTTCACATGTCTATATCATCACAGTAAACCAATAACACCACAAGTCACAGTCTCAGTTCCATCATTGTGCCCCTTTACCATAAGTGCCAGACTGAGCCCTCATACATGTACTCAAGAGTCTGGGATTGCCCTCATAACTGCAAACTATAGTTAGCGCCAGCCACATCACTAATACAGATCTTACAATTGTGGGCCCCTTGTGCTATTCACAGTGTCCCCATTAGAGATAGTGAGCGACAACACCATTAAAGTGCCAAGTGCCAACCAATGCCCCCATAAGTTTCATCTGCTGTCTGCGTAACTTGCAGCCATGTTTCACCAAGAAATCCCAGAAATACTGACCCCCACAGGTGTTATCTACAGTGATGCCAAGGGTGATAGTTCCAGTGTCCCCATAACTGCTAGCCAATGTGACCCTATAACTGCCAGCCACTGTACCTCCATAATGAAGTTCACACTGTCCCTACCACAGGAGCTATCCACACTGATGCCAAAGATGACAACCATGGTGCCCCTACAAATGCCATCCTCACTGCCCCCAAAAGTTTAGGCCAGTATGTCCATCTAACAGAGCAACCATAGTGCTAACATAAGAGACACACATTGACAGTGCCATATTAGTGGCAATAAATGCCCCAAAACATTTCATCCACTGCTTCCATAACTGCTTGCCATATTTTTGTAGTTCCTTCACAAGTGCCAGCCACCGCACACTACAAATGCCAGTCATAGTTCCCCCATAACAGATAAATGTCCTATGAATCTCAGCCAAAGCCCTCTATAAGTTTCCACCATATCCATAGTTGTGCCATAATTCACAGCCACAGCGCCCCACAATTGCTATAGCCTCCTCCAGAACAGTCTTTGGTTGATCATTGTCTTCTTTTTTCCCAGACATATCCTCTTTCTGGGACCTGAAAAAATTGCCCAAACGGAATTTATAAATTACCAAAAATGCCTCATATTCTCAAGGGGGAGGGGGTGGGAGTGGAGCACACAGCAGGGCGGGCATTATAATCTGCTACAGAGTAAGAGTTGAAGGAACTGTGATGATGTCATCGTTATGTGATCAATACAGGAGAGGCCAGAGCTCAGCGGTGGAGAGTAGAAGTGGGAAGGACCTGTGATGATATTGCCATCATGTGATCAGTGCAGGAGGGGCCGGACCTCAGCGGTGAAGGGGAGAAGTGGGAAGGACCTGTGATATTTGTATTACATGAAGAGACAGAAGGATTGGAGCAAGCCTATATCCACAGAAGATCTGTGGTTAGTTCTCCAAGATATTTGGAAAAACCTCCCTGTCGAGTTCCTTCAAAAACTTTGTGCAAATCTACCAAGAGGAATTAATGCTGCTTAGAAGGCAAAGGGAGGTCACATCAAATATTGATTTGATTTAGATTTCTCTTTTGTTCAATCCCGTTGCATTTTGTTAATTAAAATAAACTATTAATACTTCTATTTTTGAAAGCATGCATAAAGAGGACCTGTCACCGCCCTTGACATGTCTGGTTTAATAGCTTCATGCATTCCCCGTGTAATAACAATTCTGGAACATCTATTCATGTTGTACCGTTCCTTCATTATTTCTACTAGAAGTTATGAATGAATTGCTATTAGTCTTCAGTAAGGGAACAGAGGGCTGGTAACTGCACAGTTGGGGGTGTGTACCTGCACAGTCTGAACATGACAGCACTGATTGGATAGAGTCAGTCTGTGCAGGGACACATCCCCAACTGGTCACCTCCCCTCTGTACCCTTACTGCAGACTGCTAGCAATTCAGTCATAACTTCTAGTAGAAATAATAATGGAATGGCACAACATAGAGACATAAGAATAGATGTTCCAGAATTATTATTACATGGGGAATGCATGAAGCTATTAAAACAGGCATGTCAGGAGTGGTGAAAGGTCCTCTTTAAGCTAGGTTCACATCGCTGTTTAGGAGATCTGGCTGTCTAATGCGCTGCAAATGCTGGCTGTTGACTGGACAAAAAAAGAGTTGCATGCAAACCCAGCATTTATGCTGGAAGTCACACTGATCACTGCTGGACCTCATTGCAGTCAATTGGGATCCCGCGGTGAAGTAGAGGATCTGGCAATGCCAAATCCTGCAAGATCCGACAGGCTGCTCTGCGCTGGAAGAACCTGTGGGATCTCCTAATTGGAGATGTGAACAAAGCCTTACTTTGCAGTATTTTTTCCACACCTGCCTACAACTTCTGCACATTTTGACAACTGTAACACTTTTCCAGCTTGCCGATGTGGTGGACTTATATTGGAGGGTGTGTAGGGTGCACCATTTGAAAGGTCCAGTGAGGCTCCGCTGGCGCCCATCCCTGACATACAATCTGGGGAGGGTGAACGGGCCTTTATCACTTTTTGTCCTAGGCACTAGGGATGAACGAAGCAAGCTTCACATCCGAGATCCAAAGTCGCTTTGCTCCAAACTTCGGATTAATGCTGTACGAAGATCCATCTCTGTACAGTATTAAAATGTCTGCACTCCGGTGAGGTCTCGCAAGACTTTACTTCGGTATTTGATTATTAAACTTGAAAACCATTTTAAAACAGGAATCTAAAGTCGGCTTCAGTACCGACTGGTACCTCAGTACTTCGGAACCAAGTTTTAAAATGGTTTTCAAATTCAAAAATCAAATCCCAAAGTTAGTCACCTTAGCCTCCCTTGACTTCAGTGATAACTGACTGACGGATCTCTACAGCATTAAAATGAAGTTTGGAGCGAAACGACTCCTAAGATTGCTTTGCTCATCCTTACTAGACACCATGTAGACCCCAAGCTGCCCCCTGTGGACTGCTAACTAACCAATAACACCCCTCGCAGATGATCATGGAATACCTAGGAGGGAAGAAGAGATCTCAGGAACTGACTTGTTTCTATGGTAGCATCCTAGAGCTCTTCTTTCACAATCGATCTTTTCCTCTTTGCTATGATTTGAATTATTTCCATTGTGAAGCCCACAGGATAATACATGGATCAGCAAGCATGCCACTGTCTCCCCCCTGCAGACAGCTCCTCGTCCCTCCCCCTCTCTGCTCCAGTGGTTTGGGTGGAGATTGTCCTGTGGTGATGGGTTTTGCACAGCTCATCCTGTCAGCTAGGCTCAGAAGAAGGTAGGACCATGAGCCGGCCAGCTGGTGGCGCTGCTGCGTCTCTTCCCACTGCAGCTGAGCCTCGCCTGCATCCGGAGGGCAGCAGCAGCAGAAAACAAGAGCGAGCGTCGTCAGCAGCTAGAGCCAGGGACACCGCGGTCAGAGCAGGGGCCAGGGCTGCGGGAGGGAAGCAGGCGGGGAGAGGCGGCCGAGCATCCTGCGGCGCGGCAGACACGCAGCATCCCTGGCAGAGCGCGGAGCAGGGAGCTGTCCGCAGCCACGGTGGTGCTGAACGCGCAGCAGCTAGGGCGGAGGCCGCTGCAGGAGAGCTGTCACCAGGAGCCCTGGAGGCTCAGCGCAAAGACCCCTCCGACCCGTCACCTGCAAGGACGGAGCAAGGCAGAGTGGCCACCCCTGAGCAGTCAGGGGACGGGTCCCCGAAGAACGTGAAGCTGAAAGGGAAAACCTCCCCCAAAGGAGGGGATGGCGCACAAACGTCGCAGGCTGCAGGTGCGGTGGGCAAGAGCCCCAAGAAACAGAGCGGCGGCGGGGGCTACTGGAAGGAAGGATGCCTGCAGTCCGAGCTCATGCAGTTCCACCTGAAGAAAGGCCTGGCTGCAGCGGCCGGGAACGGGGGCTCCAAGGGCAATGGAGGCGACGCCGAGCCGGCTGGAGGGCAGTCCCCGGAGCAGCAGGCGGCACGGGCAGAGGACGAGCTGCAGGATGAAGTGGACAAGCTGAGGGAGGAGAACGAGAGCCTGAAGGTGAGGGCTGCCATTGTCTGTGCGGGCGGTGATGTCATCGGGCCTGGCAGCCGCAGACACAAGGCCTCATCCCTGCAGGATCCTGCCCGTGTAGAGGAGCTGAGAGTGTCATCTGGTTACTGCGCTAATCCTGTTACTAAATGATGTGCCCAAAACAGTTACATGACAAACCCAGATCTGCTAGGTATGAACACCTATGGCCGGTTATAATTGGTTCTAAGGGTAAGTAACTGTTAACATCCCTATGAGGCCTCATCACATGGTCCCTGCAGGATCCTGCCAGTGTAGTGGAGCTGAGCTTGTCATGTGGTTACTGCTGTAATCCTGTTATTATATGATGTGCCCAAAATGGTTACATGACAAGCCCAGGTGTGCTAGGTATGAACGCGTATGGCCAGTTATAGTTGGCTCTAAGGGTAAGTGTTAACATCCCTATAAGGCCTCATGCACACAGCTGCTTTTTGGGTCCGCGTCCGATCCACAGTTTTTGCAGATCACATGCGGACCATTTCATTTCTATGAGTCCTCAAAAAATATGGATAACCATCCATGTGTTGTCTGCATGTGTGTGGCATTAGTCTTATTTCTGTCCATTTTGTGAACTAGAATAGCCATTCTATAAGGAAGTCACAGTGTGCACACGGCGGTGACTGTATTTTGAGGATCAGTGGTTTGCGGACCACAAAACAGATACGCTCGTGAGCATGAGACCTCAGTTGTAATCATTTCTCACTCTTCCCCCATATTCTTATGACCAGAATGAAATAGAAGAGATGAGGACGGAGATGGATGAGATGAGGGATACCTTCTTTGAGGAGGATGCTTGTCAGCTGCAAGAAATGCGCCATGAGTTGGAGAGAGCCAATAAAAACTGTAGGATTCTACAATACCGCCTCCGGAAAGCGGAACGCAAGAGGCTCCGCTACGCTCAGACGGGGGAGATAGATGGGGAGCTGCTACGCAGCCTGGAGCAAGACTTGAAGGTGAGATCTAATTAACCATGAACCTTTTCCTGTTGTAGACACTATTGTTCTAAGGTATCAGCCATTTCATTTGGAGGGGCTGGATCTTACCCCACAAAGTACATTTATACCGTGTGTCCATGTATATGTATGTATTTATGTGTATATGTGAGTAAATGTATGTGTGTATTTGTGTGTGTGTATGTATATATATATATCTAATATATAAAGCTGAGTGTATGTGTGTGTGTATGTCCGCTAAAGGAATCCGCACCGCTGCAGCTACAATCACAAAATTTGGCACACATGTACATCAGGTATCCGGGAAGGTTTTAGAATGGGTCTCAGCTCTCCAAGACGTACCGTTCCTGAGATATTCCCAATTAGCCAATAGAAGCCTGGTCACATGACCTTTATCATCCAATAGAAGCTCGCAGGCAGTTAGTCTCCATACACACACTGTTTCATACCAGGTTTCCATAACAACCCAGCAATTTTCCTTCACTGCTGTAGGTCTGCTTTAAAGGGGCAGGGCGCTGTGGATGACACTGTTAAAGGGGGTATTCCGGTTACCATAAATATAACTTATGTTTTAGACTAATTCATCATCAATCATTACCTCATATAATGTAAATTTCACATATTTACCGTTCAGTAGTAACAAAAGATGTTTTCTTCCACTACTACCCACAGTGTTTCCTCATAAATTACCATGGCATCGATCTGTAATTCAGGCCACCCTCAAAAGAAGGACTTAAAAACCCCCAACCCCCATGTCCAGCTAAGCCACGCCCCGACTCAGTCAGGCCACGCCCCCTCCCACTCCGCAGCCGACTGGGATTGAAAAAATGAAGGTAAAAATCAACTTCTGTCAGCTGCAGGGATGTGAGGGAGGGTGACTTTCTTCCTGCAGCACATGCTCAGACAGCACAGTGCTGCTGTCTGAGAGTGAGCTGTTCAAAAGGACATCCCTGTGTCTGCCCATGCCCTGCGAATGACGGAGGACAGGGAGTCTGAAAGCCGGACAGTTTTAGGCTGGACAGTCCGGTTTTCTGGCTCCCTGTCCTCCGTCCGGTGCAGTGCCTGGACGGACGCAGGTATTTCCACCCTTTCAGTAGCTCTCGCTCAGACAGCTTCTCCTCTGTGTCTTCACTGAGCCAGGGGACGTGGCCTCATGTTTATAGGAGTGGCTTCATGGGGACCGGGGGCGTGGCTGGTGAAGTCAGGCTTTCTGGGGTGAAGACAGTGGCCACCCTAGCTGCTGTGGAGGTCACAGTTAAAGGGGAGGGCGCTGTTGATGTTTCTGTTAAGGGGCGGGCTGCTGTGGTGGTCACTGTCAAAGGGGTGGGCACTGTAGAGGTCACTCTCGATATCTTTTAACTACACACACAAGCATTAAATGAAATAGATGAAATATACCCGGGCGAAGCCGGGTCCTTCTGCTGGTATATATATATATATATATATACACAAACAAACATGTATATATCTACAATATATGTATGTGTATGTATATGTACTGTATATGTATGTATAGGTGTATGTACAGTATAGGTGTGTGTCTATGTACAGTATAGGTGTCTATGTACAGTATAGGTGTCTATGTACAGTATAGGTGTGTGTATGTACAGTATAGGTGTGTGTATGTACAGTATAGGTGTGTGTCTATGTACAGTATAGGTGTGTATGTACAGTATAGGTGTGTGTATGTACAGTATAGGTGTGTATGTACAGTATAGGTGTGTGTATGTACAGTATAGGTATGTGTCTATGTACAGTATAGGTGTGTCTGTACAGTATAGGTGTGTCTATGTACAGTATAGGTGTGTATGTACAGTATAGGTGTGTGTATGTACAGTATAGGTGTGTATGTACAGTATAGGTGTGTGTATGTACAGTATAGGTGTGTATGTACAGTATAGGTGTGTGTATGTACAGTATAGGTGTGTGTCTATGTACAGTATAGGTGTGTATGTACAGTATAGGTGTGTGTATGTACAGTATAGGTGTGTACAGTATAGGTATATTCATATGTTTGTATGTACAGTGTGTGTAAGAACTAGACTTTTATAAGCTACTGTAGAGATGTGTTATATGCTGCGTGTTCTTTTAGTGTATATTTTTAGGGTATGGCCACTTGGTGCAGAATTGCCGCAGATTTCGCCCTATGCATTGTACAGGGTGAATCCGCTGTGGAAAGTCGCAGCATAAATTGACATCCTGTGGATTTAAAATCTGCACCACAGATGAGGTCGGGCATGCTCCATTGATCTCTATGGTACTGCTGGAGATAGCTGAGTACTAGCGCTCTGCTATTTCTAGCAGGTCCCATAGAGATGAATGGAGCAGCAGTGTGGATGCCTGACCTGCCACTGTGGGGTACAGGGACCTCATTCTCGTGATCGGTTGGGGTCACAACGGAAGCGCCCCCACTGATCTGATAGGTATCCCCTATATGGTGGATAGCAGAAAACTTGAAATTACCAGAATATCCAATTAAAGTGTCTTCTGTTTAAAAAGAACCAAGCAAAAATTCCTGAGAATGATAACAGCATCATTTTATTTTGGGATGTCTTCTTATAGGTTCGGTCCTCTTCTAAGTAAGTTATCACCCAGTACTTAAGAATATTGAAGAATCTTTATCCATCAAGTTCCATTAATACAAGAATAAATATTATCAAGAATTCTTGTTTTATTATATTCTTCTTATTCCAGTGGATCTACAAGCAGGAGTCTGTAGAGCCACCAGCAGAATTCACAGACTGGGAATAAGACATGAACTATGACATTTTCTATAACGGCCTATGTAGGCAGACAGACGGACATGAAGACAGATGGAGTTATATTCTTATCACACTGCCCTGTTGTATTATTATCATTGAATTATTGGGATCTAATATGATAAAAATCATCCCCAGAACTGCCAAAATACCAAATAATTGGATACTGTAAAGCACGAGAAACTTCTGCACAAATATAACCACACAAATATATATAGTGTATACAGAGCATTTGAAAAGTCTTCAGACCCTTTCACTTTTTTTCACATTTTGTTATGTTGCGGCCTTGTGCTAAAATAAAAATAAAAAATGCAAGTTTTTCCCCATCATTCTGCACTCAATTCCCCATAATGACAAAGTGAAAACAGAACGTTCAAAATCTTTGCTAATTCATTGAAAAGCACAAAGTAAAATATGGCATTGACCTAAGTGAGTCAAACCCTTTTCTCAGTATTTACCTGAAGCACCTTTGCCAGAGATTACAGCCTCCAGTCTTCTTGAGTATAATGTCACAAGGTTTACACATCTGGATGTGGGGATTGTCTGCCATTTTTCTATGCAGATCCTCTCAAGCTGTATGAGGTTGGATGGGGACCCTCAGTGGACAGCCATTTTCAGGTCCCTCCAGAGATGTTTGATTGGGTTCATGTCAGTTCTCTGGCTGAGCCACTCAAGGACATTCACAGAGTTGTCCCTAAACCACACCTGTGTTGTCTTGGCTGTGTGCGTAGGGTCATTGTCTTGTTGGAAGGTGAACCTTCAGCCCAGTCTGAGGTCCAGAGCACTCTGGATCAGTTTTTCCATTAAGAATATCTCTGTAGTTTGCTTCATTCAGCTTACCCTCAACCCTGACCAGTCTCCCTGTCTCAGCCTTTGAAAAACACCTCCACAGAGTGATGCTGCCACCACCATGCTTCACTGTAGGGATGGTATTCGGCAGGTAATGAGCAGTGCCTGGTTTTTTCCAGACATGTTTAGTATTGAGGCCAAAGAGTTCAATCTTTGTTTTATTAGACCATAGAATCTTGTTTTAAAAAAAAAAAGAAAAAGATAACCTCTGTTGCTTCACCCAGACTGCTAGATGTACAGGAAACCTGAAGCGGAGCAAAGCGATCCAGCACTCTAGCTTCTTGATAAAATCCACCATACACCATATAGCATAACACCTCATGTCTATCCTACGCGTTTTGAACCCTGTGGTTCTTAATCAGGGCCCACTGTCTGAGAGTCCTTTAGGTGACTTTTTTGCAAACTTTCGTTCTGTCTTTTCTTGAGGGTAGGCTTCTCTCTGTCCACTCTGCAGTGAAGCCCAGATTGTGGAGTGCTGCAGAGATGGTTGACCTTCTGGAGGTTTCTCCCATCAGCATAAAGGATCTTTGGAGCTCAATCAGAGTGACTATTTTAATCTTGATCACCTCTCAAGGCCATTCTCCCCCAATTAGTTTTGTAGAGCGACCAGCTCTAGGAAGAGTCCTGGTTGTTTTAAAATTCTTCCATTTATGAATCTACAAGTATTTCTTTCCTCCTCATGGCTTGTTTCTTGCTCTGATATGCATTGCCTTGTGTGAGCCCTTATAGACAGGGGTGTGTCTTTCCAAATCATGTCCAATCAACTGAGTTTACCACAGGTGGACTCCAATCATGGTGTAGAAACATCTCAGAGATGATCAAGAGAAATGGGGGACCCCACAGCTAAATTCTAAGTGTCATAGTAAAGGATCTGAATACCTATATCCATGCTAAATTTTAGTTTTTCCCTTTTAATAAATTTGCAAAAATATAAAATTCTGTTTTCACTTTCTCGTTATGGAGAATGGAGTACAGATTGATGTTGAAAACTTTTTTTGGTTGTTTTCCCACAAGACTGCAACATAATAAAATGTGAAAAAGTGAAAAGGTCTGAACACTTTCTAGTTCAGGACTACATTGCAGTTACTTGTGTTATTACTTTGAGTCACATCATCATATATGCCATCTATTTTTAATACCGTATGAATATTTCATCAGATTTGAGATAATTGACTGATAGATGCATAAAATAACATACCATGCATAACATCCTCCATCACTATAGCATTAGTGTACTCTCCAATTATCTTACTGTAGGTAGCCAAGGACGTATCAGTGAGACTTCATCACGAGCTGGAAAATGTGGAAGAAAAGCGGACTAAGACAGAGGAGGAGAATGAAAAGCTCCGTCAGCAGCTGATTGAGGTCGACATAACCAAGCAGGCACTGCAGAATGAGCTGGATAAGCTCAAGGAGGTCAGTGGGTTGCAGTAACAGATTTTCAAATGTTGAGATGCCTGCCGCAGCACTTTCTTCACTTATGGCATCTTGTATTCTGCAAAGCTAAGCAGGAATAGTTAATGGATCATTCTGCATAGTCGCTGAAGTCTAAAAGGTTAGTTGTCACAGAATGTTTTCTGTTAACCCAGTTTAAGGAATCATGATAAATGTAATGTGTGCCCCTTAGAGTTCACCTTTTATATAATTTTGCTTTGAAATGTCAAAGAAAAGGAACATGTAATTACATTAAAGGGCTTGTCTCACATAAGCCATATTAGGACTTATGGGTGAGTCCCCCTTCACAAATAGGGGGTCTCCATCTGGTGGGTCCAAGGCTTCCGTTGATAACATCATTTGAATGGATGGCATGTAATTTGACGTTTACTCGGCAGCAGCTCTAGCTATATGATGGGCTCCAGCTTCTTAAGCTGGTCTACAAAAGGCTGGATTCATGTGATACTCAAGCCATAAAGGGTTTGTGCACCTTTGGGTGGGGGTTGGCAGACCTGTGATGTGAAGCATACTTGCCTGTTTCCTGGCGTTGGCTCCATCTCTTCCCGGCCTCAGCTTCTCTGCTTGGCTCCCAGAATGTAAACTTCTGTTTTGACGGTGATGTAGCCAATTGATGTGACCATGACATGACGCAAGGGGGGAGTGCGGGTCACTGCTGCGGCCAGCGATTGGCTGCAGCAGTGTCAAAACAGAAGTTGGCATCCTATGAACAGAGCAGAGAAGTCAAAGAGAGAAGGAAGCAGGTAAGTATGTTTCCCTTCGCTGGTCTGTCAAAGAGGTGCAAAGGTGCACAAACCTTTTAATGAGCAATCTGGACTATGGCCAACCTAATCCATTCTACCTCTCCAAAAAAAGGCATCAGATGCGTGTTCCACATGGTTTCTTTTGTCCACTACCATTACAAATACTCCTCGTTAGCTAATGAGGACCCCATAGTCTAACATGTTCATAGGATAGATGATAAATATTGGAAGTGGGAAAACGGTCAGCCTGCAGATTTCCCATTACCTGCATGGTTTCCTTTTAGGTTGCCATCAGAGGCGTGGCTATAGGGGGTGCAGAGGTAGCAGTCGCTACCGGGCCCAGGAGCCTGAGGGGGCCCAAAGACCCTTGTGCAACATAAGAAGACACCAATATTATAGAAAATGCATGTTGGTCAAGTTATACCTTTGGCTGGAGTGAAGGGGTTAGGTCGAGAATTTGGCATGGTGAGGGGGGTGCTGTTTCAATTTTTGCCTCAGGCAGCATGAAGGCGATGTGCTTCCCTGCCCCTGGCCACAAAGCACTGAGGGTAGGGGGGCACAAGTTGAACTCTTGCACCAGGGCCCATGAGCTTTTAGCTACGCCCCTGGTTGCCATGTCTGCTTTTAGGACATCTTTATGTAAATGTTTCCTATATTCTTTGTCCTCAGCTATCATTGAAAAGAAGAGGAAGCAAAGATGCCCAGAAATCAGAGAAGAAGGCTGTACAGACACCAACAGAGGTATGTTGAATATTTTAGTTATTAATAGGCTATGATCTACATTCATAGTATTACTTTTGAACTGCACCTTTTATTTAGGGCAATATTAGAACAAACTATTTTTGGACCAATCATTGGTAACAAGCCTTCAAAGGCACACTCGTTCCTGATTATTAGCCCATATAATTTTTATAACTTTTTGAGATACCGATCTTCACATTCCAGGTTTTCTGGTGGGGGTTAAACATGAAAGCAGAGTTCAAAATTGGTTGTTATAGGCTGTGTACCAGTTTTGGAAAATGTGATCCTCTTGCAAGAACCAATTTGTAAATTTAGGAGAATTGATTGAAAGAAACTATTTATCATCACCGATTTGTGTGTATTCTTTAGTAATCATGATGATACATTAGATTATGCAGATTGCCCAGACTAAAAGTTTACGTGCCCCCCTTGAACATTTGCGTGCACACACGTTGACCTTCACATTCAAGGGTACGTAACATTTTGGTCAGGGTATTGTGTGTGATTCCACTTTGCAATCCTGTGATGATAAATAGCTTCACCAGATTAATATTTCTAAATGAAGAAATGGTATTTTTCAGGTTTGGTTATATTTTCTAAAACTTTTACGCAACGTAGAGATTCTGCCTGGGATATCCGAGTGTTGCAGTTGTATTTGATAAGTATTTCCTGTAATCTGACATATGAGCCACAAACATTGTGTGGTATTGGGCAGGAAATGTAGACGTACACAGCTATTGTGAGTTGTTACACCTCTCATTACGCATTCCTTTATGTGACTGATGTACTCTATGGTAAATTCATCATGTAAATAGCAGTTCTCTTTTTACTCTCCCTTTATGACTGGATATGATGCAGGTGACATTAGCTCTATACTATACTGTGATGTATATAGTGCAGAAAGAAGTGTGACTATCACAATATCCATGCAGCCATCATGACAGCCGACTGATATCTCCAGTGCTTTCATTAGCTGAAGTCAGTTTGATTTTCTGACAGTACTCTGCTCCATTAACCAGATTGTTCCTTCTTGTAAAAATAATGACTTAATTAATAGAGATATTTAGGGATTTTTTCATGAACAATTGCCTAATATATAATTGCGGCAGTGGTAAGAAAAGCACATTTATAAAAGAACGGCTGAATCTGTTTCTGGTCTATTACCTTTTCTATCCAGTAATAAGTAAAACTTTGAGAACTCACTTCTCCGACTTTTTGCTGGCGGATGAATTTCATATTGAGCAGTCTTATTTCTCTCAAGACTATGGAAGCTGAAATGCTTTAAAGGGGTTGTTCTCTTTGGGGAGCCTTTCTGCCAGATCCTCCCATGTTGCCAGGCCTGCAGAGGGAAGCATACCTTAGGTGCTCCACCAACCTGACTCCTTCAGTCCCCTGCTGCCGCTGCCTTGCACCAGTCTCCGTGTGTCAACATCCACATGAGTAACGTGGCCGTGGCAGGCAGTGGCTGGACACATCAGTAATTTTCCCCCTGTGTCACATCACTGGGTCTTGTGACTTATGTACCCAGCGGCAGGGTGCAGGTAAGTATGCTTCCCTCCATAAGCCCAGCAACATGGGAAGATCTGTCAGAAAGGCCCCCCTGAATGTGAACAACCCCTTTAAAGAGGACCTGTCAGCAGGATCAACCATATTAAACCAGGCATGCTGCTTGTTTGGGCTGAACCTGCTGATTAGGCTCCATTCACACGTCCTGTTTTTCTTTCCTGATTCGATCCTGATCCTGATGCGGATCCATTCATTTCAATGGGTCCTGAAAAAATGCGGATAAGATCAGGAAAGAAAAAACAGACGTGTGAATGGACCCTTAAGACGATACCTGGATGTCAAAAATCCATTTCAGTAAAACAGACTTTTATTCTATGTGTAAATTAGGGATTCAATTCAATGAGGGGCAGGCTCTGACAGGGCCAGGCATCAGCGTCCTCTCCCCTGGCCCTGTAATAGTGGTGCAAGCGCCATGAGCCATAATTTCGGCGCACGCTCAGTACAGTACCTCTCCTGTGAGTGAACAGATGCTTGCTGTACACGCGCCACAATTGTGGTACACAGCACACGATAATGGCTTCAGGGCCCTGAACCCAGGCCCCATCAGTCAAGGGGATGGGGGTGTGGAAAGTATAGGCCCTGAGGTACAGTGTTTGGCTGTTTTCAGAAGTCCTATAGCAGTGAATGGACGGGTGCCCGCACTTACACAGTGTGCCCTTCATTTACTTTGGGGCACCGTTCATGAGATAGGACCCACACCTATAGGACTTTTATGGCATATTCTATTCATATATGCCATAGATATCTGGATGGGAATACTCCTTTAATATAGATCCATAGTTCATTCTCATATGAGGGAAATATGGCTCCAAAACAAAGATGTGCAATGTATATGCCTACAATGCTGATCTAGTGGAAGGCAGAAACAGCCTTTACAAGGCAGTCTTCAGGGTAAACATCCCTTCCAATTTCCTATAATTTAGTACATTTATAGTATAGTCTCACTGCTCTTACAGTAAAGAACCCCCTTCTGTGTGGGTGCAGAAATCTTTATACATAGATGATCCCACCATTGTTATAGATTACAGTCCTGTGTATATGTAGATCATTAGGTCAATCTCTGTACTATCCATTCATATGCTGTAGGTGTCCACATAGCTGTGGCCATATAATGTGTTCATACGTAGTTTTTGTTTCACCCCTAGGGTTTCTTCTAGTTCTTTTTTAATCACTAAAAAATGCTATAGAAACTGCTTATGTTTTTTGTCATACCGCATGTCTTTTTTACGACTTTTTGTAGTAGAGGTTTTTTTTTCCAAAATGAATATGTGGTCAGATGGCATATTTGTACCTATAGAGAAGATGGAAAAACACTGAAAACCTCATTGCTTCAGCATGCTGCATTAAAAAAAAAAAAAAAAGAAGATTTGAAGACAAAAAATGCCAGTAGACCAAAAAAGCATGTGTGTTCTGCCTTCCATACATCCGCCAGACTTTCAGTTAACATCTGGAGTTAGCTATTTTGCAACAAAAACTGCAAGTGCAGGAAATTATAAAAAAAAACCGCTACTAAAAAACTGAGTGAATTCACCCTTAACCCCTTCAGGACCTCCACCGGTGTTTAAATATGGCGCCAGCTCGCATGTGCAACGGGAGCCACAGCCGCCGGGTTTCTGCTATTTAAAATAGCAGAGACCCGCCGCACATGTTTGCAATCAGTCATAAGGCTGATCGCATACATTTTCCCCTTCAGGTGCCGTGGTCAAATGTAACCACAGCATCTGAGCAGTCCGGAACCGGAAACCGCGCGCTTCCACTTCTGTAACACTGTTCCCCGGCTGAGATCGGGGAACCTGTTACAGTGATCTAATAGACCGAAGCCTCAAGCAGGTTTCAGTCTATTAGATGAATATACCAATACAGGCCACTAGGTGGCAGCATTGTATTGTTAGATTGAAAATTAAAGGGGTTGTCCGGGTTCAGAGAAGAACCCGGACATACCTGCAATTTCACCCAGGCAGCCCGCCTGAAGAGGGCATCGGAGCATCCTATGCTCCGATGCCCTCCTTTGCCCTGCGCTAATTAGCGCAGGGCAAAGGAATTTCGCCGGGTTCCGGTGACGTACCGGTCCCTGCCGGGCAGAGGCTTCCGCCCGGCAGTGAGTCGGTGACGTCATCGGCGCTGATGGACAGGCTTCAGCGCTGCCCTAGCCAGTAAAACGGCTAGGGCAGCGCTAAAGCCGGCCCATTAAGGCCGGTGACGTCACCGAACTCACTGCCGGGCGGAAGTACCCGCCCGGCAGCGAGTATTTACAAAACAAGAGACCTTGCCCTGCGCGATCTAGCGCAGGGCAAGGGGGGGGCATCGGAGCATGAGATGCTCCGATGTCCTCTTCAGGCAGGCTGCCTGGGTGAAATTGCAGGTATGTCCGGGTTCTTCTCTGAACCCGGACAACCCCTTTAAGTGTTGAATGATGGAACACAATGGGCAATCTAATGATTGCACATGGTGACTTAAAAAAGAAAAAAAAGTTTTTACAAATATAAAAAAGTTAAAAAATATAAGTTCAAATCACCCCCTTTCCTTAAAATAAAAATACTTAACCAATAAAAAAAAAAATAAGCATCATGGGCATCGCTGTGTGCAAAAATGCCCATACAATTTAAATATAACAATATTAATGGCAAATGGCGTAATGGGAAAAAAATTATAAACAGCCAATTTGCCATTTTTTTGTCATTTCAACTCCCCAATAATTTTTTTAATGAAAAGTGATCAAAAAGTCGCACACACTTCAAATTGATATCACTGAAAGGTATAGATCGCCCCGCAAAAAATGAGCCCTCACACAGCCCCGTACACATAACTACAAAAAAGTTATAGGGGTCAGAATATGGTGATAAAATGTCTTCTTTTTTTCTCAAAGGTTTTAATTTTTTTTCATTAATAAAATGTAAGAAAAATTATACAAGTGTGGTATCGTTGTAACCGTACTGACCTGGAGAATGAAGATAACAGGTCAATTTTACCACATAGTGTATAGTGTAAAAAAATAAAACCCATTTTCCCCAATTCTACCCCATTTGGAATTTTTTTTCCCACTTCCCACTACATGGTATGCAACCTTAAATGGCGCCATTAGAAAGTACAAACTGTCCCGCAAAAAATAAGCCCTCATAAGGCTATGTGAACTGAAAAATAAAAATGTTAGGACTATGGGAATGTGGGAAAACGCAAAAATGGAAAATCACAAGGTCCTCTAAGGGTTAAACTGTCTTTTTTGCAAAGTGCTTAATCCCAAGATTGATAATTAGAGATGGGCGAATTTCTTGAAATTAATTTCAGGTCCGATTCCACCCAAAACGAAAGTGCCCCAATTGCCCTGAAAGATCATGTATAACAGTCTAGGGTTTCCTAGGACTGTATCCAACCCCTTTTAAAGGGAACCTGTCATCACCTTTATGCTGTCCATACTAACGGCAGCATAAAGCAGAGACAGGTGAGTTGATTTCAGCGGTCTGTCATTTATAAGTTAAAAGTAAGTGGTTGCCGAGAACCAACATCACAATCATTACAGACTAAGCCTGGAAAAGAGTCAAATCTTCATAAGAAGAGTCATGGTTATTCATGAATTCCTGCTCTCCCTGCTCACCTGCTGATGACTGACAGACTTCTACCTAGTTTTCTCTCTAGAAAAAGACTGTCAATCATCAGCAGATGGGCGGAAGAGCAGGTGATTATGAATAACCATGACTCTTCTCAGGTAGATATGACTATTTTCAAGCCCTGTGCTGCAATGATTTGGATGCTGGTTCTCAGCAACCACTTACTATTAGCTCATGAGTGACACACCGCTGAAATCAGCATTTCTGTCACTATTTTATGCTGCCCTCAGTGAGGTCACCACAAAGTTGATGACAGGTTCCCTTTAAGCTGTTTAACACCAAGACAGCATTTGTAACGTACATGGCTACATATGGTAGCTGGTGGTAACAAATATTCTGTATTAACAATCAATTTGATTAATTAACTCAGCTCTGTAATCTTTCTTGGTTTCCTTTCAAGGACTTTACTAAGCATCAGTTTTATCTATTAGTAATGTGGCACCAATGGAGTTCAGTCTGCGTGGAATTATCAGTTCTTTCCTGCATTGTGCATTCATCCTGGTTACTTCTATGATGTTGATGTTTGATGTTATCAAAGAATCAGAGGAAAATATAATCTCATTATGCATGTTGGGATATGGTTATGTGCAAAAAATGTCTAGTAAATGCAGAAGAATGCAAATATTTACTGTTCAGGCAAATTCTAACGTGTTTGGTGTGTCTTTTGCCCTGAAATTTACATAACAACATACCACATTGTCCATAAATATCTGTGCATTGCATGTCACCGCATACATGATAACACATACAGATTATATATGATAATTCCTGTGCTAATGTGAAGATAAATGTACAAGCCATAGTTAAAGCCTACAAACCTTGGGTAGTTTGACCCTGTAGTCAGTCCCTTCTATCTTTGCCCTACATCTAGCTAATCTGCTATTGTACATTGACAAGATGGAAGGAGGACAGGGGAACTTCCACCAGCCCTTTCATATTGCCAAGTAATGTTTTGTGCGGCCTGTGGGGATTCACTCTGGTAGGCAGGGTGAGTGGACGCAGAGCAGAGGCACCAAAAGCAGTTCTTAATCAAACTGAGGTGTTTTATTCACACAAGCAGGTTTAACAAACCAGAAAAACACTTAACTTCAGTTTAAAGTCCTGGTGTTTAGTTCACACCGTGCTGCAAGTCCCACATAAAGAGTCCAAGTCCAGGCGTGTGTTCACACTGTGCAAAACAGGTCCACACCAGAGTTCAAGTCCAGGAAGTAATTGACCTGTCCTCCCAGGTCTCAAGCCTTCATGCAGACACAAGCCTCACACAGCTTAAGGCTTCATTCACACGACCGTATTTTGTTTCCGTGTCCGTTCCGTTTTTTTTGCGGACCGTATGCGGAACCATTCATTTCAATGGGTCCGCAAAAAAAACGGAAGGTACTCCGTGTGCATTCCGTTTCCGTATGTCCGTATTTCCGTTCCGCAAAAAAGATAGGACATGTCCCATTCTTGTCCGTTTTGCTTTTTTTTGCAATTTGCGGACCGCAAAACACATACGGTCGTGTGAATGAAGCCTAACACCCACAGCTATATCACACTCTGCTACTTTTAATGAGAGTTGGGCATCCGCAAAGCCCGGACCGGCAAGTGAAATCCAGCCCAGTGCTTGACCTCACCTTGCTGCAATCATTGTCTGCAGCATATACTGGGAGGAAAATACCTCCCATTTACTAACAGACCCTTCACTGTGTCACAGGCCACACATTTTCCATAAAGCAACCATAAATGGTCCAGCTAGGCCGACTTAGCCAATTCTCTGTCTAACTCTTACATTAAAAGTGGGCATATCTTATAAAGTCTCCATTCAAGCAAGTACACATGTATATATGCACATGAATGACAGTTTGTCATGGTCAGGGGCGGTCTTGGGCACCACACATCCTATGCATTTGCATAGGGCCCCCGACGTCCAAGGGGGCCCCCACGCTCCGCTCTTGTGCTGGTGTCCAAGACCGACCGCCCAGCTGTCACGTACTGCATTTGTCCGAATGCGTACTCATTTTATAAATTAGTACGCTAATGCGTACTAATTTCTAAAATGCATACACATTAGTGTACATACTAAAATATGCATATGAATTAGCGTGCAGATTTGAAAAAGCGCACGCAAATTCCACCCGAGCATGCTCTAGTCCCAGTCTTTGATGTGTGGGGGGGCGTGCCATTGGGGGGGGTGTCATCAGAGGGCGTGTCATCAGGGGCGTGACGCGTCATTGGGGGGTGGGGGCCCCCGGACATAACTTCGCTTAGGGCCCCAGAAATGCCAAGACCGCCCCTGGTCATGGTCATGGTAATGTGATGGCTGTGGATCTGTAAATTCAGTAACTTGGAACTCTGAACACTCCTTTAGTGATCCTTTAAAAACTGTCTTAATTTACGGTATATCTAAAATAGCACATTAAAGGGGAAATAGCGGGTGCACCCCACACCTGCACGCACTGAATGGTAAGAGATTACTCAAAAATTTGCAGGTGGAAGGAGCCATCATGTGACCACTGTCAGCCATTGAAGGTCCATGTGAGGGCTTAGGTGCCTTCATATGCCTACAGCCCCCTCGATTCCCCATGTATTTTGGAATTTTGTAGATGCGCATAGATATATGCTATAATGTGTAGGTCACCTTTGAGCACCATTTTACAGTTTATTTGTAAATGCAGCTCTAGACTGTCTATATAAAAAATGATGAGAGTCTTGTTCACCATTGCAATTATTCTTGTTTCTTTTTGTGATTAGGAGGACAATGAAGATTTAAAGTGTCAGTTACAATTTGTGAAAGAAGAAGCAATGCTGATGAGAAAGAAAATGGCTAAGATTGACAAAGATAAAGACAGACTTGAACATGAACTTCAGAAATACAGGTCCTTCTATGGTGACCTTGATAGTCCATTACCAAAAGGAGAGGCTAGTGGACCACCCACAACCAGAGAAGCTGAACTGAAACTCCGGCTTCGTCTGGTTGAAGAAGAAGCTAACATACTTGGAAGAAAGATAGTAGAGTTGGAAGTAGAAAACCGAGGCTTGAAAGCTGAACTGGATGACTTAAGAGGTGATGATTACTCTGGAGCTTCAAACTCAATCCCAAGAGAGCAGAGTGAATCAGTCTCAGAGTTGAGGCAGCATTTGCAGTTGGTGGAAGATGAAGCTGAACTCTTAAGACGAAACCTCTCTGACTTAGAAGAACAGAACAAACGTATAACAGCAGAAATGAACAAATATAAATTTAAATCAGGTACACATGATAGTTCTCGACATACTGACAATGTCAAGACTGAAGCATTGCAAGAAGAGCTGAAAACTGCACGTCTGCAGATCAATGAGTTGAGTGGGAAAGTTATGCAGCTCCAATATGAGAACAGAGTTCTTATGTCTAACATGCAACGCTATGACCTGGCCTCTCACTTAGGAATCCGAGGAAGTCCTAGAGATAGTGATGCAGAAAGTGATGCCGGTAAAAAAGAAAGCGATGATGATTCCAAGCCTCCCCATAGAAAGAGAGAAGGTCCTATTGGTGGGGAAAGTGACTCAGAAGAGGTTCGCAATATTCGCTGCCTTACTCCTACTAGATCATTCTATCCTTCCACTAATGTCTGGCAAAAGAACTTTGCTGAGAGACAACAAATGAAAGATATTCGATCTGAAGCTGAACGATTAGGGAAGACAATTGATCGTCTTATATCAGATACAAGCACGATCATCACTGAAGCCAGGATTTATGTGGCCAATGGTGATCTGTTTGGACTCATGGATGAGGAGGATGAGGGAAGCAGGATAAGGGAACATGAGCTACTCTACCGTATCAATGCACAGATGAAGGCTTTTAGAAAAGAACTTCAAACCTTTATCGATCGACTTGAGGTTCCAAAGTCTTCTGAAGACAGGAACGCTGATGATCCTCTTTCAGTTAGCCAGGTATGATTTGATGATCACATATTATAGGTACACATTGTATATTCTAATACATTGTAGCGTAAGGATGGGTTCACATCACGTTTTATGCCTCCGTTTGACGTATGTAAGGATACAAAAACGTAGCACACCAAGTTCTTGTATGCTGCACAATCCGGTAAAAAAAGTATATGTTTTGGAACTCTGTGGTGAACGGAGGCCACTGTATGGCATCAGTCTGAGGCATCTGTATAATGTATACGTTTTTTGTATACATTAAAAGGATGGAAAAAAACTTGATACGAACCCCCCCTAAGACAGCAAATTTATTAAAACAGTCACTTTATAGTTATAAATATGCATACATTTGTATACAAAAATTTGACTCAAAATATCAGCAAAATGGTGCAGACTTAGGTCCTAGCATTGTATTTGTCATATAGCATTGATTGCATGTTAAACCCCATGACAAATAATTGTAGTTTCAGAACTGACAAACCTATGACTAACGTTACGTTTGCATTTTTTAGTATAAGAATAAGACATGTTCTATAATTTGTGGGACAGATATACAGATAACACATGGATGACATCCATTTGCTGTCCTTTTTATTTTTGCGGACTCGTAGCAATGAATGGGTCCGTGTGGTATCTGCAAAAAATGCAGACCGGATGTAGATGCAGAATACAGTCGTGTTCATAAGCCCTTTAGTACTACATTTCCCACAAAATCAAAGATAAGGGGGATCAAGACTGGCATATTGGAACACCAGGCTTGATAAATCTCCTCTCTTATGTTTGATTTGATGGGAATTGTAGTACTTAAAGACGCTCTGTGACCAGAATCAACCCTATTAAACCAGACATACTGGCTGGTAGGGCTCATCATGCTGATTAAAACTGTACCTTTCTTTTGTCTGTATGATAAATAGCTGCTGAGATATCTGTGTTATTATTTATATGCAATTGAGAATTTTGAGCAGTAGGAGGCGGGCCTGAAAACTTTGAGCGCTGCTATGCACACGCCCCCTCCCTTTGATTGACAGGGCTAGACAGCAGGCTCAGGGCAGAGATGTGTCCTAGCAATATCATATACACCATGTACACTGAGATCTGCTCAGAAAACACAAACACAATATACTGTATGGCACCAGTAATATGCAGTAGCTTATAGGCATGGAAAAAAAGAACACCTTTATGTGGTAATGTTATAGCTTGGTGGTTAAGTGGTTTTGCATGTAGAGATCCTAGGTTTGATTCTTGGGAAAAACATCCAAATTTCTTTTCTTCAGATATTTTTTTTCTTCCACATTTAACCCATAAGAAAAGTCTATGTCCTTACCATACTGAGAATAATGTTTTTTAGAAAGCCAATAAATATTAGTGGTTTCTTTATAATCATATATTGTGTCTATGAATAAATAGGTAATAGGTTTTAGCCAAAAAAACTCACTTTTCTCAATATAGTAAGGCATTATTATTATATGATTATATATTATTTATTATAGTATAGCCTTTAAAAAAAACTGAAAGAAAATTTATATCACTTCTGGGATTTGAACATAAGATCTCT
This sequence comes from Rhinella marina, assembly GCA_900303285.1. Taxonomy (NCBI): domain Eukaryota; kingdom Metazoa; phylum Chordata; class Amphibia; order Anura; family Bufonidae; genus Rhinella; species Rhinella marina. Next base: position 22,694 of record ONZH01004057.1, read on the forward strand.
ACATGCAAGATAAACCACTATAACACTTAGCTACAGCATGACAATCTGGAGATATAGGTTTCTTTTATTCTTAGAAGCTAACATATATTACTGGTGTCATATATTGTGCTTGTGAATAAAGCAGTAATATGTAGATCAGCAGGGGCGGATTGGCCATAGACCTTACAATGAATTTTCCTGGTGGGACGATGTCCAGGGGGCCACCTAGGCCCTCCTCACAGCTGGCAGGTGGAAGTTTTTGGGGATGTATTTTGTGGTGGACTGTGGTATTTGGCTCGGTTGGGGTGGTATAATGTGCCACAATATGGCAAACAGGAAAACAAGGCCACTTTTATTATTTTTTCCAGGGCCACTTTAAGTTCCCAGTCTGCCCCTGTAGATTAGCTTTCTGAGCAGATCTCAGTGTGGTGAAACTATAGTACATAGTATATATGAGATTTTTTTGCTGGGACACAGTTCTGCCCTCAGCCTGCTGTCTAGCCCTGTCAGTGAATGGTAGGGGAGGGGGGGGGGGTGTGTGTGCAGAGCACAGAGGGTGTTACACAGCAGTGCTCAGAATATTCAGCCCCGCCTCTGAGTGCTCCAGTTGCTTATTTGCATATGAATAAAAATACTGATTTCTCTGCAGCTATTTATCATGCAGAAAAAAGAAAGGTATTGTCTTAATCAGCATTATGTCTGGTTTAATAGGGTTGATCCTGGCAACAGAGCCACTTTAAGGGCTTATGAACACACACTTTCTTGTGCACTGTAGTAAGTACAGTTTCTGGTGCACTGTATTAAGATGCACATCTTTGGCCTTCCGTGCACCAGAATCTCAAGTCTATGCCAACCAGTTTCATGCTTAGTCCTGCCCCTTCGGGAAATCCTCTAAAAGTCACAAATTATGGGGCAAATATTGACGCCACAATAGTGGCGTTAATAGCTTAATAAATGTCCCCCAAGGTGGTTAATTTGTAGTTTATTTAAAGAGGCTCTGTGACCACTTTCTAACCTATGTAATTAGATACATAGGCATATAAGTCTATTATTCCTCTCCCCAGACATACCTGTATATAACAGAAGCAAGCAGCCATTAGCCCGGAAAAGTAACTTTTAAAAACATGCAAATGAGTCTTCGGAGCACCGGGAGGCGTGCTCTTTTCGTCCGAGCACCGCATCTGTGACGCCCTCCTCGCTCCTAAGCACGCCCTGTATCCTGTAAACCTGTCCCCATTTCTTCATGATGGACAGCGCTAGACACTCTGGTCTAGCGCTGAAATCCCGCACCTGCGCACTCATCCCGGGTACGGCGCATGCGCACTACATCGAAAGCACTTGCAGTGTTCGGCGCTGCAAGGGTAGTGCGCACGTGCCGGACCTGGGATGAGTGCGCAGGCGCAGGATTCCAGCGCTAGACCGGAGAGTCTAGCGCTGTCCATCATGAAGGAAGGGGGCGGGTTTACAGGATACAGGGCGTGCTTAGGAGCGGGGAGGGCGTCGCAGATGCGGTGCTCGGACGAAAAGAGCACGCCTCCCGGTGCTCCGAAGACTCATTTGCATGTTTTTAAAAGTTACTTTTCCGGGCTAATGGCTGCTTGCTTCTGTTATATACAGGTATGTCTGGGGAGAGGAATAATAGACCTATATGCCTATGTATCTAATTACATAGATTAGAAAGTGGTGACAGAGCCTCTTTAAAAAGATTAGCTGTAAAATTCCCACATTTTGCTGTCATATTTTTAAGTGTGAGCTTCTTTATTACCTTTAAAATTCTCTTCCTTTCTCTGGAGACCGCAGAGCACAATTCTATGTGCCTTCACTGAAAGCAGCATGTGATAGAGCAGGAGAAGCCAAGCAGATTAACCCCTTCGCTACAAGCACCATACAAGTAAGGTGCTGGAGCGATGGGCAAACATGGCACTCGCTCACGCATCCAGCGATCGTCATGGCATGGCTCCGCTGTTTCAAACAGCAGACCATAATGCAGCAGATCATTAATACTGATCGCAGTCATTAAAGCCTTTAGATGCCATGATCAAGTGAGATCACAGCATCTAAAGGGTGAAAAACGTGAAAGCTCGCACTTCCGGGCCTCTTACCGGCATCCTCTGTGGCCAATGAGGATGCCAGTATTTGGTTTCAATATCGTAGGTCTCACTGAAGAGACCCAAGGGTATTGAAGCTGCAATTCAAATTTTGGCCAGCAGGTGGCAGGCCAACATAAGAAATAAGCAATTCTGAACAATAAATGGATGTAAAAAAATCCATGATTGTTCAGAATTTTTAAAAAATTGGATTCTGTGGGCTTAAATACGAGCTTCAAAATAAACAAAATGTAAAAAAAAGCAGTTAAAAAATATATAAAAAATTCAAAAAATATAAAAGTTTAAATCACGTCCCTTTCAGTAGAATAAAAAATAAATACATAAATAACAAAAATATAAACATCATGGGTATCACCGCGACTGAAAACGCTCATACTATTAAAATATAAAGATATTTTTCCAATAAGGCGAATGGTGTAATGGAAAAAAGGCGCAAAATGGCCAATTTTTCATTTTTTTATCGCTCCTCTTACCCAAAAAATGTAATGTGATCAATAAGTCATACACACTCCAAAATGGTATCAATAAAAACTACAGATTGTCCCACAAAAAATGAGCCCTCACACAGCTCAGTAGATATAACTATAAAAAAAGTCAGAATATGTTGATGAAAAAAAAATGTTTTTCTCAAAGTTTAAATTTATTTTTCATTATTTAGACATAAAAACCTATACATATTTAATATAAAATTATCATTCTTCAGAAAAGTTACGTTTAATAGCGATGCGCTAGGTATGCAAATGTGATATCCGGAGTAACCTCTGGAAGCACAATTGACATCCCCTTGCATCAGCTCTAGCAGCTCTGAAATCCTGACAAAAGCTATGTATTTGCCATTTATTAGGCAATATGGGTATGAGATAGGGCACAGTGGTAAATATAATGCGTAGTCGCAGGAACGGATTAGGTAAATGTTATACTAAAAGTCGAAAATTTTTCTAGCTTGCTTCTTTGGCAAGTTGTCCAAGCTTGAAGTTATAGGCCCAATGCCTGTAGCCGTTCTTCCCCTAGGTCCTTATGTCTTGTCTGTACTCTGGCAAGTTCTTCTTGTAATCCAGGGACATCAAGCAACCTGGCAAAAAAAGAACATTTTTCATATTTGATGTACTTTATATAAAACCTCTGGAAGTCTTCCTTTAAATAATGATGTGACCTGTTTTATATTTCCTCTGCTCTGCTCAGGAAACTATTCAAGGAATTATCTTACAGATTATAAAACATCCTGTGAAATGTCTGTGTGTTCTTGCCTGCAGTAATTGGTTGAGCTGCAGTACTATTGCTTTTTCATGCTGGCAGCGCTGTGAGTGAATAACTCTTTCTGTCTGTGTATTTTCCTTCCCAGATGTTCCAGCCTATTATTTTACTTATCCTCATCCTAGTATTATTTTCTTCTCTTTCCTACACAACTATATTTAAGCTCGTCTTCCTTTTCACCCTCTTTTTTGTCCTGTAACCTCTCCCGCCATCTTCATTTTTGTTTTGTGTAGTTATTTTTTTTTCAGTTTTGCTTGTTTTGTCCACTCACCAAGATAAGAAGTAAAAGAAATATCGTTTCTGCACCAAAGAAAACACTGAAGACCGCATACTTGTATATAGAAGCCATCAGACGCTACTGGCAGCTACTAAAAGTAAGTACGCTGGAACTTATGCCATCAGTGATGCCTAGAACTACAAAGTTCCCCTTGTTACAAATATGTATAGATATACTTCATAATAAACTATATTAAAGTACTATGGGGGCTGATTTATTAACTACAATTTTGGCACACCACATTTATTACACACTTTTTCCTCTATGCGCAACGAGGTGTAGTTGCTTAGTGGGAAGTAGGTGTGACTTTGTGGGAAAAGGGTCATTCATACAACATTGTGTGCCAAAATAGTGCCAAACTTTTGGCACAAAGTAGGCCAATATGTGATCAGTGGTGGTATGACTCCTGGCACCCCCACAGATCAGCTGTTTGAAGAGGCTGTGGTGCTCTGGTGAGTGGTGCAGCCTCCCCCTAGTCCAGTGACGTCACTTCATCAGTCACATGAGTCCTATAAGTGATTGGGACTGGACTGTGTTACCAAGCATAGCCGCTGTTCAGTGTATGACGCTCTACTTGGCTTGCTGTTAGAAGGCTGCCGAGTGGAGGTGCCAGGTCGGACCACCACGATCAGATATTGATTAGGACAGATCATCAATATTTTACTTTTGGAAAACCCCTTTAATATCCATTAGCAGCCACTGGAATAAATCTGGCTTTTTGCACTTCTAGTCCAAGTTTACACTGTGTAAATCGTAGACAGGATTAGTAAATGTGCCCCATAATTTTAGCTAAAATGGCTTGCCTTTAAGAGGTTTTCAGGTCTTATGCAATTTAAACTTGGAGGGGTACTCCCATCTTCTTATTTTATAGAGTATCACTAATATTTATTAGCATGTGCATGTAAAGAGAATCAGGAGATTTAGAGACCTGTAACAGGAATCTAAGCACCAAGACTCCTTTCACACTTGCGGCAGCCTGTCGGAGCTCTCTGAATCTGGCATTGCAGGATGTTACTGGAATGACCGCCGGACCCTATCATAGTTGATATCCGACCAGGGGGTTAGCTAACCGCTCATGGGCCCTGGTGCAAGAGTTCAGCTTGGGCCCCCCTTCCCTCAGTGCTTTGTGTGTCTTCTTATGCAGCAGAAGGGTCTTTGGGACCCCTCAGGCTCCTGGGCCCGGTAGCGACTGCTACCTCTGCACCCCCTATAGCTACGCCCCTGTATCCGACCAGTACCTAGCAATTATGCCAGTATTCGGCCGGACATTTGTCAGGGTAGCGGCTGGATCGATGTAACCAGTATGGAGTTTTGGACCTGTTAAAAAAAGTTTTGGATATAACTAGGGGGATACATGTGCCAAGAAGTGAAGTACACACATGCAGCTAGCACATCACTATACCTCTTGAATATTTTGATATCAACCGCTAAATTTTAGTGGCAATACAATTTGTGTCCTGGCAGCTAGACATTACATGATGGTAGGAGACAGCTTGGAGGCTAATGATACCATCCCTGCTACTCTAGGGGAGCATTATACATTTTATGTTGGGTAGTCTACAGGAGCATAGCTAGAAAGATCTGGGTTCCATGCCAAACTTTTAATGCACCCTTCTCCCTTAAATAGGGCCCCTAAATCAGTTCCCAGAGCAGACACCTACATCAGACCTAAAATTAATCAGACACCAGATCAGACAAAAAACAGGCATTTACTGACCTCTCCTTACTTGTAGTCTTTCTTGTCTTCAGGACTAGAGCGCAGGGTCTTAATGTGACAGGGGGACTATATGGAGGAAGGAATTCATGGTAATAACCCTGCTATTCTAAGCAAGTGAATAAGAAATCAAATGTATTTCCATAAACTCAGAAGCCTCTTTTAATAAGCTTAATAAATCTGATTCAATATTGTTCCACACCAAACATGAATACCTTCCTAGGCATTGTGTATATATATATATATATATATATATATATATATCATATGGTCGGCTGAGGACTACATCTTTTCTGCTCTTTGGAGGGTGAGTCATGTGCACAGTTCTGGGCCACATCTGTTAAGTTTTTGGAATCGCATCACATTTACTCAGTGACACACCCTGAACTTTAGACCCAGTTATGAAACAAGACTTAAAGGAAATTCCTCAGTAAATTAATGCAAAATGGAAATGGCAAGGAAATTTTGCTCTGTGCTGTAGCACTAGAAAGGTCTCCATGGATGGAGGCAGATAGCTATATGGAATAGCTTTATCTTCCCTGGGATTCAGCGTCTTATCTCATCTTATAGCTGTAATATAAGTTGTATCACATTGCTTCTCCACTGTTTTTCTAAGGAACTTGAGCTGTTTTTACTGCTGTGTCATTTCAAAATGGGAATTAATGGCCTTCTCTGGTTTTCATAACTAAGGACTTATCTTCCTGAGTATACTACAGCTCCATACATCCTGCAAACTGTACAGAGCCATATAGAGTACCTATTGACCTCTATAGAAGCATACTATGCTTGAATTCCTTGGTTGTAATATAACAGTTATTCTTAAGGAAAGGCTCATTGCGGAGGCGGAACGTGGCCCACCTATGGTGAATAAATCCACATTTGAGTTGTACCTATATACCATTACCTTCTGCTGGTTTAGGTATTCTTCAGGAGAAGTCATCCTTAGGGTTCATGCACACAAATGTATGTTTTGTCCGCATTGTAGTGTTTTTGGGTCTTCCGGTTTGTCTCCGTCTTCTTGTCTTCCTCCCTGAGGCAAGAGACAGCGTCTCATCGCTGATGTCACCGCCTCCTGCCTGCCTTCCTAGGTCCCGGCACACTACTGCGCATGCCCCAGGACCCAGCCACCTTTTGAGTCTACAGGCTTCTATGAAAAGCCTGTACTGGCTCATACACAACGCGATGTAAGCACTGTGTATGAGTCTCAGCATAGCGACCACAGCATCTGAGCGGTGAAGACGTGGGAGTCAAGCACTCCTGTGCATGTAAGAGCTTTTCCCAGCCAAGATGGGGGAAGCTGTAATATGCCGGTGATGGCTTGGAGTCACCGGCAGGCTCAGTTTCCCATGATTTGAATATTTCAAAACAGGCCACCAGGTAGCAGTGCTGTATTGGAATACAGAAAATGGTGTGTTCTGTAAAGTGTGTATACTGATCACAGAACTCAGTTGGCAATTTAATTATTGTTGGTCATAGTCACACAGGGTGACTTAAAAAAGTTTAAAAAGTTTTTAAAAATATAAAAAAAGAACAAAAATGTAAACGTTCAAATCCACCCCTTTACCCAAAATCAAAATAAATGATAATATGTATTCAGTCCAGGCTGTTCTCTATGGGCTTCATTTGTTGCAAACTTAGCATTAGGTCTGTACAGATTTTCAACCTGGAAATAAATAGGAACATTCTCCCACAGCAAACAAAAATCATGAAAATTGTGCAGAATTGACACACATAGCATATTAAAACATTTCAGATCTTTTCAATAAACAATAATTAAAGAGGTTGTCCAGTATTAGAAAAAGATGGTTGCTTTATTTATTAAAAAAACACCCCCACGCCTGTACATTGGTTGTGTCTGGTATTGCAGCTCAGCTCCATTGAAGGGAATAGGACTGAGCCGTAATACCACACAATCTATTTTTTGAAAGAAAGCAGCCATTTTTTTCTAGTCCTGGAAACTTCTTTAAATAGAGGTTTCCAGGTTCAGGAAATTGATGGCCTATCCTCAAGATAGTCCATCGATGTCAGACTAAGTGGATTGTCCGGATCAGCTTTTTGAAGGGCCATAGTACTCATAGCGTTTGGGTTATTGGTAGAGAAGAGAAACATCACTGGTGATCAGTGTAAGTGAATGGGTTAATGGGCACACTTCTGGATCAAGTACCTGGTATCGGGTGGTTTACTCACCCCTTCAGGCTTCAGTCCTGTCAGTAGCTGGTTTACAGCAAGGCCGGCAGGATCTGGAATTGCAAGGATTCTGCTATACGGACAGCCCATTTTCTGTTGCAGCATCAGGTTTAGAGATTCCAATAAGAGGTGCGATAAGCATTGACCAAAATTATTTTAAAGTATACCCACCGTTCAGATTAACCATGCCCCAAACACCACTGACTTACTGCATTCCTGTTAAAAGTAGTGCCTCCTCATTACACCCCATAATTAATAAAAGCAAAACCCCAGAATAATTCACCCCCAAATTAGTACAGTCCCTAAAATAAATATAAACTCCAGAATAACCCCAGTCTGCAGCCCCAGACCCCAAAATAACTTCAAACTGCAGACCCCCTAAATAAATACAGACCCCACATCAGACCCCCAAAATAACTACATAGCCTAGAGCAGACCCCTAAATAAATACAGATATAGTTAACAAATAAAGACACCAGACCCCCTAAAAATACATACTTCAATACAGACCCCTGAATAAATATGTACCCTGGAGCAAATACGGAACCCAGATCAGACCTCAAAATAAATAGAATGCACAAAACAGATCCTCTAGATAAAAACAGACTCCAGACCCCATAAATACGGATCCCCTTAACAATTACAGACACTTACATGGAGCATCACGTACTGTCCTCTGCAGCTCCACTTATCATCTTTAAGACCTGTACCAATGTGGTCATGTGACCGTAAGATGGTGAAACTCCCAAGGGTGTTGTTACAGGCTGGTGTTACTATGATTTTGATGTAATTGATCTGTGCTGTATATGTATGTTAAATTATTGTCTGGTTGGTGGTTCTCTCTTCAGGTTAAGATATCGTCTCCATCACTGTAGCAAAATGTCAGTTGGGAGGGTATTAACCTGGATGCTATGATGCCAGAGGCAGGGTTATTAATACCCATTGAGTGTAGAAAGAAGGAGGCCTTGCTGTGACAAAGTGTTCAATGGCAGGGCCTGAAATAAACAATGATTGGTGTTTGGGGCCAAAGAGTAGCTGGTCATTACTTGCAAGAGTGGAGAGGTCTCCATTGAGACACCAGAGTTATAGCAGTGCTGCAGCAGGAGAGGGAACTGAAAATAGCCTGCCATGCAAGGACCTGATTACAGATGCCATGGTGGAGCGGAGAAACTGTGCACAGCTCAGAGAGGTAGAGACCTCCATAGACGTGCAAGGCCATGGTTACAGATGCCATGGGGGAGAGGAGAAACTGTGCAGAGCTCAGAGAGGTAGAGACCTCCATAGACGTGCAAGGCCATGGTTACAGATGCCATGGGGGAGAGGAGAAACTGTGCAGAGCTCAGAGAGGTAGAGACCTCCATAGACGTGCAAGGCCATGGTTACAGATGCCATGGGGGAGAGGAGAAACTGTGCAGAGCTCAGAGAGGTAGAGACCTCCATAGACGTGCAAGGCCATGGTTACAGATGCCATGGTGGAGTGGAGAAACTGTGCAGAGCTCAGAGAGGTAGAGACCTCCATAGACGTGCAAGGCCATGGTGACATGCCATGGTGGAGTAGAGAAACTGTGCAGAGCAAAGAGAGGTAGAGACCTCCATAGACATGCAAGGCCATGGTTACAGATGCCATGGGGTAGAGGAAAAACTGTGCAGAGCAGAGAGAGGTAGGGACGTACATAGATGTGCAGGGCCATGGTTACATGCCATGATGGAGCGGAGAAACCAGGGCTGTGGAGTCGGAGTCGTGGAGTCGGTGTCCGTTTTGGTGGAGTCGGAATGGGTATAAAATGGACCGACTCCGACTCCAAAAATATATAATAAATTGGTACATTTAGTTCAATGCAGTATGTGCTGAATATATTCTCAAGAATTTGGGAAAATGATGAAATGTCCTATAAATGTCTGTTCTATTCCTGAACTAAGGATCTAGGATTTTAGTTGAGATGAATGTGTGCTGCCCTTTATCTAGATGCTCAGTAGTGAAGCTCCTCCACTACAGATCAGAGGGAAAAGGCACTGGGAAGGAATGGCTGCACTCATCTCAGTTCTGCTAGAGAAAACAGGATTAAAGAGGGTTTCTCACTAGTTACAAAGATTAGCTTTCAACATATAGGGACAGTTAAAAGAAGACATTTTCTAAATACAGGGGTCAGTAGATTTTACTTTAGTCATGAACTATAGACAGTTCAGCAGGTCTCTCATTGCACACAGGTTTCTATGGTAACCTGCAGACCAGAAAGACTGTTATCTGATTGGCTGAGAGCAGTGAAGAATGATGGGACTGAGCTCTGAGTGATTACCTGCAGTAAGCAAAAGGTACAAGTGTTGGAGGACTGAGAAGCATGGCTTTACCTGTAATTGTGTTAGAGATCACAATCTCCTGCTCTGTCAGAGTAAGTTAATATATGCTAATAACAGCTGGAGACCCACCCACAGCCTGAGGAGACAGAGTAAGTGCAAACTGCCTGTCAGCCAGTGAATCAATGTGCTGAGAAAACCCCTTTAAAGCAAGTACTTCTTAGTATATCTTAACTTTCAATAAACTGTGCATAAATCAATTGCCCATAGCAACCAATCAGAGCTCCCCTTTCATTTCTCCAGAGCACTATATGAAATGAAAGGGGAGCTCTGATTGGTTTCTATGGACAACAAAGAAAGTCTTAGACATAGACAGTTTTCATACATCAGGCCCTTAGTGAGCTGTACTGAGAGAAGCCTGATACTGAACGTTCAGAGTAAAGATATCTAGTAAAACATATATTACAAATAGAGATGAACGAGCACTGTGCCGCTCGGCTCCCCTGCGCTCGCATGGGCGCAGGCAGCAGCTTCCGTCCTTCTCAGGAGGACGGAAGCGGCTGCCTGCGCCCATGCGAGCGCAGGGGAGCCAAGCGGTACAGTGCTCGTTTCGAACACGTTCGCTCATCTCTAATTACAAACTATTTTTGTCATGATATGTCTGTACTATTGATTTATGCAAAGTTTGTTTAAAGTTATCACTTAAACATGCGCCATGTATGAGGGAGTCGGAGTCGGGAGTCAGGGGAAATTGAGGAGTCGGAGTCGGGGCTTTGGCTTACCGACTCCACAGCCGTGGGAGAACTGTTAGAGATAGTTAGAGACCTCCATAGACATGCAGGGCCATTGTGACTTATGCTATGGCGGGGCCGAGAAGCTGTGCAGAGCTGAGAGAAAAAGGGACCTCCATAACGCTCAGGTAGCATGAAGCTCATGTGAAGTTCTATCAGCTAATTACTTTGTCCTGAAGCAGTCAGTGGGCTAAAATGTACAAAGAGATTTAAATAAAGACCATCAGAGACACAGGAGGTTGTGCATTGCCAAGTGAGGGGAAGAGACAATCACCATGCAGATCCAGCCAGTGTAAATAAGTTTGTGTAGTAAAGATTTTTACTGAGTTTGTAATGTAAGTACCTGTCACCTCCTTGATTCTGCAAGTAAACTGTTTGTTCAAGCAAGAGCCGTCTGGTGAACATTACTCCTGCTGTGGAGTCCTGACTACAACACAGTCCCCAAGACTCTCATATTACATGACCATATCAGTATCAGACCTACACATACAGTAAATTTGTGGTATAGGGATCATTGTACTGCGATTCCCTGCAAATCGGTTCTGGTGGAGGTCCGGGGCATGCGCCCTGGGTGCCTTACCTTTAGGGCTCATGCACACGAACGTGTGCCGGCCCTACCAGTGGACCGCAAATTGCACGGGCACTGACTGTGGGGCTGCCGCATTCATATCGCTGACTCATTCACTTGAATGGGGTCCGCGATCCGCATCCCACCGTCCGCACCTCAAAAAAGTAGCGCATGCACTACTTTTTTGCGATGCGGAGACACGGGCAGAAACACCACGGAAGCACTCTGTAGTGCTTCTGTGGGGTTCCGATCCGTGCCTCCGTTCTGCATCTCCGGGATTGCGGACCCATTTAAGTGAATGGGTCTGCGATTCGGGGTGCACATGGCCGGTGCCCGTGTATTGCAGACCCGCAATACGGCCACGGCCGGGCAACGGCTGTGTGCATGAGCCCTTAATCTGTCCCTGTTTTTATACCCCTGATGTAATGTGTAATGAACATTATCTGCCACTAACCCTAATGAGGACAATACTGGAACAAAAATCATGTTTAATGACGTACAGGATTCCAGCTTAACAGCCTGCTACTTGACGCCAGGAGACATAATAACCACACGATGCCAGGAAATATATAATAAATTCCTAGTTTTTTTAAAAAAAGGTCCTGCCAACTCTTCTATTTTATCTTCTCAATTTAAGTGGCATGAGTCATGGTATACTGCCTCTCTGCTAAATGTCACAGAAAATATACTAGAGTTCATGTGAGTGAAAAAATGAGTGTTTTATACTGATGACCTATCCTCTGGATAGATCATCAGTATGTAATCGGTGGGGGTCTGACACCCAGGAACCCTGCCGATCAGCTGCTTGAGAAGGCACCAGCGCTCCCGTGTTTCACCAGACGCCTAATTTACATATTATGAAAGAATATCATAACTCGGGAACGCAGTCTTTGATCAACTAAAGAAAATCAGCGCCTTAATCGGGTGAACTACAGCTATGCGTCTATGCAAACAGATATGGAGGTCATTGGTGACAGACTCCCTTTAAAAAGGACCTCTCCCCTCTCCTGACATGTCTGTTTTAATAGCTTCATGCATTACCCATGTAATAATAATTCTGGAGCATCTATTCTTATGTCTCTATGTTGTGCCATTCCTTTATTGTTTGCACTAGAAGTTATGAATGAATTGCTAGCAGTCTGCAGTAAGAGTACAGAGGGGAGGTGACCAGTTGGGGGTGTGTACCTGCACAGACTCACTCTATCCAATCACTGATGCCATTTTTAGACTGTGCAGGTACACACCCTCAACGTGTTGCCTCCCCTCTGTACCCTTACTGCAGACTGCTAGTAGTTCATTCATAATTTCTAGTAGAAATAATAAAGGAATAGCACAACATACAGACATAAGAATAGATGTTCCAGAATTGTTATTACATGGGAATGCATGAAGATATTAAAACAGGCATGTCAGGAGTGGTGAAGGTCCTCATTAAGAACTTGATGTGCAGACACTGCTTTGTTGTCTCTGGATTTGTTGTATGAGTGTGCTTTCTGCATCACATTTTAGTAACTATTCTAATAAAGGTTTGGTGATTTTTCTGTATATGCTTTCCTGTGTGCTACTTTGTAGGGTTATCAGTTTTGTTTGCTTACCTGTGCCTCTTCTGTTTTAGTAACGGCTTGCATTCCCCATGTAATAACAATTCTGTAACATATATTCTTATGTATCTATGTTGCGCCATTCATTTATTATTCCTGCTAGAAGTTATGAATAAATAGCTAGCGGTTTGCAATGAAATTCCAGCTGAGTTTTACCAGTTGGGGGTGTGTCCCTGCACAGTCTGACACTGCCAGCAATGAATGGATAGTATCAAACTGTGCAGGGACACTCCCCCAGCTGGTAACAATAAGGAATGGCACATCACAGTCAGAAGAATAAATGCTCCAGAATCATCATTACATGGGGAATGCAAGTAGTTACTAAAACAGAGGTGACAGGTCCTACATTAGCTCAAATATAGGTGGTTTTCTATCCTTATAAGCAAACGGTCATAAACTTGTTTCATTTTCCAGACGGCTGCTTTGGCACAGTTGGAGTTTCTCTTTATCATGTTTCTCCCTCTTTGTTTCTACTTCTGTTTTCTTGTTGCTCCCATTAAATAGTTAACCACCATTTAGAAGGACTCCTCCAGTGCACTCTGTTCCCTTTTGCCTATTAGCTTTCAGGGCCTGGGTACTAAAACAATGTGCAACCTTTCCTTGCCACCTTTACCTCTTTCTACCACCCTGGCACATACTTACCGTAGCACATATCACACTGGCACCTAATTACTGTAGCACATATGGCCCTGGCACATACTTACTGTAGTGCATATCTCCCGGGCACATACTTACTGTAGCACATATTACCCTGGCACATACTTACTGTAGTACATATCTCCCGGCACATACTTACTGTAGCACATATTACCCTGGCACATACTTACTGTAGTACATATCACCCTGGCACATACTTACTGTAGTACATATCTCCCGGCACATACTTACTGTAGTACATATCACCCTGGTACATACTTACTGTAGCACATACCACTCTGGTACATACTTACTGTAGCACATACCACTCTGGCACATACTTACTGTAGTACATATCACCCTGGCACATACTGTAGCACATATCTCCCGGGCACATACATACTATAGCACACTGGCACATACTTACTGTAGTACATATCACCCTGGCACATACTTACTGTAGCACATATCACCCTTGCACATACTTACAGTAGCACATATCTCCCGGGCACATACTATAGCACACTGGCACATACTTACTATAGTAGATATCACCCTGGCACATACTTACTGTAACACATATTACCCTTTCACATACTTACGGTAGCACATACCACTCTGGCACATACTGTAGCACATATCTCCCAGGCACATACTTACTATAGCACACTGGCGCATACTTACTGTAGTACATATCACCCTGGTGCATACTTACTGTAGCACATATTACCCTGGCACATACTTACTGTAGCACATACTTACTGTAGTACATATCATCCTGGCACATACTTACTGTAGCACATATTACCCTGGCACATACTTACTGTAGCACATACTTACTGTAGTACATATCATTCTGGCACATACTTACTGTAGCACATATCACCCTGGCACATACTTACTGTAGCTCATATCACCCTGGCACATACTTGCTGTAGCACATACCACTCTGGCACATACTTAATGTAGCACATACCACTCTGGCACATACTGTAGCACATATCTCCCGGGCACATACTTACTATAGCACACTGGCGCATACTTACTGTAGCACATATTACCCTGGCACATACTTACTGTAGCACATACTTACTGTAGTACATATCATCCTGGCACATACTTACTGTAGCACATATCACTCTTGCACATACTTACTGTAGCTCATGCCACCCTGGCACATACTTACTGTAGCACATATCACCCTGGCACATACTTACTGTAGCACATATCACTCTTGCACATACTTACTGTAGCTCATGCCACCCTGGCACATACTTACTGTAGCACATATCACCCTGGCACATACTTACTGTAGCACATATTACCCTGGCACATACTTACTGTAGCACATACTTACTGTAGCTCATGCCACCCTGGCACATACTTACTGTAGCACATATCACCCTGGCACATACTTACTGTAGCACATATCACCCTGGCACATACTTACTGTAGTACATATCACCCTGGCACATACTTACTGTAGCACATATCACTCTTGCACATACTTACTGTAGCTCATGCCACCCTGGCACATACTTACTGTAGCACATATCACCCTGGCACATACTTACTGTAGCACATATTACCCTGGCACATACTTACTGTAGCACATACTTACTGTAGTACATATCATCCTGGCACATACTTACTGTAGCACATAT
The DNA here is from genome assembly GCA_900303285.1 of Rhinella marina. Classification (NCBI taxonomy): domain Eukaryota; kingdom Metazoa; phylum Chordata; class Amphibia; order Anura; family Bufonidae; genus Rhinella; species Rhinella marina. The sequence goes on from ONZH01004057.1 coordinate 37,768, forward strand.
CACCCTGGCACATACTTACTGTAGCACATATCACTCTTGCACATACTTACTGTAGCTCATGCCACCCTGGCACATACTTACTGTAGCACATATCACCCTGGCACATACTTACTGTAGTACATATCATCCTGGCACATACGTACTGTAGCACATATCACCCTGGCACATACTTACTGTAGCACATATCACCCTGGCACATACTTACTGTAGCTCATGCCACCCTGGCACATACTTACTGTAGCACATACCACTCTGGCACATACTTATTTACTTACTTAATGTTGGTTGGAGATGAGACTGTTACAGGTGTAGCTTGCTCCTCTTACAGTCCTGTAAAGATGCCAGTGTTTTTGGCAGTTCCTTATGTGGTTTAGACTGTCTTAAATATAAATGGAGCCTTTGTGAAGACTTATATTTACAACTGCTTATACAGTTAGTTATATTTGATACACTGGCTGCCATTTACAAATGCAAGGTCCGAGCAGGTGTGAACTTCTCAGTCTCCTACCTCAAAGGCCTACTCTACTCAGTGAGGTTAGGGACGGCTGTATGATAAAGTGGGTGTGATTTTCAGGTTGGTAATTAGTGGCCACACGATTTTGCTGGTTACACTGCGGTTTTACCTGTGATCATACTTTTGCAGTAATAGTATTAGTAATATTGAATGACACTTGAATGGATAAATCTGTGAGAGAGTCTGTCACAGTATGATAGCAGTGTGTGAGTAGACCCTTAAATTGGTGTTCGAGGATTACCGCCCTTTTTAACTAGCCTCTGGAACGCGTGGCCCCTAATAAAAAAAGCATACTCACCACTCTATTCTAGAGCCCTGGCTCTGGGTCACGTTCTGCCTGGGCACGCGTTATTAGTCATTTGCTGCAACGTTACTTGTGACCCTGAAAGTCAACAGACTGGGGACTGGAAGATAATCGAACAGCAGCGCGAAGGTGGGTGTTTTTTTTTTTTAAATTAGGTACCACACGTTCTGGATGGTAGGTAAAAAAGGCCATAATCCTTGAAAACCCCTTTAAAGGGAATCTGTCAGCTCTGAAACACCCTCCAAACTAGAATAAGCAGTATATAGTGTAAGTGACGTTGAGTCCGGTTATGTAATTTTTATCTTCATACTCACTTCCATTCCGACGCTGTGCTCCCACAAACCTGCAGTAAAATGCACTCAGTGGACTCCAGTGCTCACTCACATAATGGAGAGGACTCAAAGAAGAGTCCAGTGAGTGCATTTTACTGCTGGTTTGTGGGAGCACAGCGTCGGAATGGAAGTGAGTATGAAGATAAAACTTACATATTCGGCATCATTTACACTATACACCGCTTACTCTAGTTCAGGGGGTGTTTTGGAGATGACAGACTTATTTACATGAGATGTTTTCATTGCAGTTTTATTGTGATACTTGCGCTAAAACTGTAATGGTTTTAATCGCATTCTAGTTCACAATAAGCTACCCGCACATGTTTCGGATTCTGCACGTTTTTTACGTGTGGAAAAGATTGTCTAAGATTAGACAAGTCTCGTGTACACTGTGCTTTTTAATTAGGTGCGGAAATTGCCCTGCTGTGTGGAATTTGAAATCTGCAGACTTTAAATTGTTGCATTTTAATCCGGATCTAATCAGTCACGTGTGACCTCAGCCTAATGGTGTCTTCACACGGTACTGATTACGCACATTTTTCCCATGTGGATTTTGTGTGGAAAAACCGCTGCATAGTGCAGTACCAGCAAAGTGTATGAGATTAGACAAATCTGGTGTATACTTTGCTTTGTTTTTTAGTTTCGGAAATTATTTGGCACTGTATGTCAATTGTTGTTGTATTTTTGTTTTTTGTGCGGATTTTACCCTTTTTAATGGAAGGGTGAGATCTGTGGCAAAGCTGCATAAAAACCACAAAAAGTGCCCAAATCATGATAAATATTGTGGATTTATGTGCATTTTTTGTGTGGTTTTCTGCACACAAATCTGCACTGTGTTTAGGCACCCTAAGGGTGTGTTCACATGGCATCTTTTGCTGTGGAACTTTGGCACGGACACCTTTGTGGTTTCTGGCTCATTTCAGTGGGAGGCAGCACTGAAGATTGCAGAACAGCGGCTTAATGCCACGACCGTGCCAAGAAAAGACATACCTATTCTTGCTGCAGCTTAAGGGTCCATTCACACGAACGTATATTTGCGGGACCGCATTACTGCGGACCCGCAAATATACGGGGGCCGCCCGGCGTGTGTTCCGCAGCGCTCGGAACACACGCCGGGCGGTCCCATTGAAAATGCCTATACTTGTCCGTGTGCACGGACTAGTATAGGACATGCTTCAAAAGAGCCGCAGCATGGAGCTAGCTCCGTGCCGCGGCTCCCGGCCCCATAGAGGTGAATGGGGCCGCATCTATTCCTGCAATTTTGCGGATAGATACGGCCCCATTCACACGGTCATGTGAATGGGGCCTAAAGCCGCCGCACTACGATCCTCAGCACTGCCTCCCATTAAAATGAATAGGAGGCAGAAAGGACACAGCTGCCTGTGGGGTTTTAGCAAAATTTCAGTGTGGCTGTCTGCTCCAAAATTACATGGTAAAACCCGCTGGATACCTGCACACAATGCGGATTACCTGTGTTTTTTCACGCGGATTTTTGTGCAGAAAAACCACAACATAATGCAGTACCAGCAAAGTGAATGAGGTTTGACAAATCTCATGTAGACTTTGCTTTTTTTTTTCCTGTGCGGATTTTAAAGTCCACCGCATGTCTCTTCTGAAGAGTCGTTTTCCTCATAGATTTCAATGGGGTTGTTAACATAAACACAAAAATCCACATCGAAAATCTACAACTAAAACTACACAAAAATCTGATAAATATTGTGGATTTATCTACGTTTTTATGTGGTTTTCGTGCAGATGTCATGCAGATTTTCGTCATACAAATATTCACCCAGTACAGGTAGCCTAAAGGTCACACCACCAATATGCCTGGCTGCACATGGCCAAGCCGTGCCTACCTAGGCTGGCCAACAATAGCTGCATGATGTTACCGCAAATTGCACAGCCATTGCAAACCACTGTTGGATGTGACTTAGATGTGTGTGGCCAGCCACGCCATGTGGACTCGCCCTGAGTGATAGCACCTGAATGAGTGTCTGAGAGTGGGTATGAGGGCACTATTTAATTAATTTGCATGGTAAGATGGTTTCATTAGGGGTTGTTCACACATCAGTTATTTGATCAGTTATTTCCATCAGTTATTGTGAGCCAAAACCAGGTGCGGGTCAAAAACACTCTCTTTGGCTCACAATAACTGATGGAAATAACTGATCAAATAACTGATATGTGAACAACCCCTAACTAGGGCACTGTATGGTAATTTTTGTTTGCCCAGAGGCCTCCAAACAAAGATCTTTTGATCATGTACAATCTCTCTCCCTCCTGCCTTAACCCTTTGGATACCGGAGGTTTTTTCGGTTTTGCGTTTTCATTTTTCTTCCCTATTTTCTGTGGGCCCTAACTTTTTAATATTTTTGTTCACATAGCTGAATTAGGGCTTATTTTTTGCGGGACTTTTTGTACTTTCTAGTGCCGGCATTAATTATGGCATAAAATGTTGTGGGAAGCGGTAAAAAAATTCGGAAAAAAAAATGGAATTGGAAAAAAATTTTTACTTCATCATATTCCGACCCCCATAACTTTTTTCGTTACATCCACTGAGCTGTTTAGGGGCTCATTTTTGAGGGACAATCCATAGTTTTTTTTATACCATTTTGGAGTGTGCGTGACTTTTTGATCATAATTTATTACTTTTTTTGGGTAAGAGAAGTAGTGAAAAAATGGGAAATCAGCCATTTTGACCCTTTTTTCCGTCACGCAATTCGCCGTATTGGAAAATTTTTAAAGTACAGGCGTTTTCGGTCGCGGTGATACCCATGATGTTTATATTTATTGTTATTTAGGTATTTATTTTTTTATTATATGGAAAGGGGGGTGATTTAAACTTTTATATTTTTTTATTTTTTATATATTTTTTAACTTTTTTTAATTTTTTTTGTGATTATTTTAAGGATCATATATGACCATATATATATAATGTTTTTTATTTTTCATTTTGAGCAATCAAGGATTTTTAAAACTCAATTTTAAGTCCCCTTTGCTCATTTCTTATCATGGCCTGCCATCTGGTGGCCAAAATAAGAATTGTAGATTGAAAGCTGTAAACCTCATCAGCGAGGTTTACAGCTTTCAGATCGAGTGCAGACACCCCGATTGACCACACGGGGTGTCTGCACAACACCCGGAATTGCGCGCTTCCGGATCTTATCGCTGTTAGTTAATGCCTTTATTTACCGCGATCGGCATTATTTGAAACAACGTGCGGGCGTCATGCTCCCACATCGCTCCAGCGCCGTACATGTACGACGCTAGTAGCGTAAGGGTTAAGGCTGTATTACACTGGCCAGTGGTCTACCAGTTCATCATTAACGAGCGTTCGCAGGAACTTTGGTTAGCAATGATCTGGCAGTGTAAAACTGCCGCAATTAATAAATTAATCATTAAAATCTTTCAACAGGTATAAAAGTCATTGTTTCCTGGTGGCAGATTGTAGTGTCTAATCACGATCTGTTGATGACAAACAATGATTCAGTATAGGGACAAGTGATGGCATTAGTGATTTCTTCTTCTCATACTGAGGAGGAGATCGCTGCATGTAATAGCGGCGGTCTCCTCTGCTAGCGAGCAGGCGATTGCTGGGAAGGACCGCTTCCCTCTTGACAATTGCCTGCAGGATCGTTTAATCTAATACAGTTTATTAGATTACATTACAGCTGTCCTTTGTAAGCAGAGCATGTTAAATAAAAATCCTTGATTTATAGGGTTAATTGTTCTATTGTTCAAGTCCATATTCTTTACAGTTTTACTCCATTTAATCATAAAAAGAAAGCTTGTCCTTTAAAATTTGGGGCTAAACTGGCCGCTAGCATAATTTTCATGTGAATCCACGTCGGTTCGATTTTAGTCTCATGAATTTCTGAGCTACGCTATAAAGTCTAAAACTGTCTTGGACTTGAAGTTGTTTACACAGAATACCAGCAGATCTAAAGTTACAGAATGGGGGCTGGATGTGAAGGCTTCAAAATTGTCCACTCCCAAGTTTACGTCACTGGGGACTCATCTGCCTGGGTCATTTTTAATCTGGATTAGTTTGCATTCAAATGTTGCTTTTTTTTCTGTTTTAAACGGGTTTCTCTGCACGTTACAGCTGGATTGATTGCCTTGATTCCTCTCGTTGTAGTTGGAAGAACTTCATAGAGATTCTGTAGAGCAATCCATACTGCCTCACAGTAAGCCTGCATCCAGCTGCCTGTGGTACCGCATTCAGCTATGTTCTGCAGATAATCACTACTCCGCAGAAGGTAAGTTCTTACAGATGTTATCCAAACTTCTGTCTGAACCTCAGTAACCATCAGAGTGCTGGAGGGGTTTGCTGAGATGTGCCTTGGAAGACGGGATCCTCAGCTGTTCATCTGCTTTTCAGGCCAGTGATTTATTAGCAAGACAATATTGACAGGTTGTACTGTAAGTCATATGTCACTAGGAGGAACCATAGCATTCCTTCTATGTCCGTTTTCTTTAACAGTTGTTGAGTGAAATGACAGCATAGATGTTCTTTATTTAGAGAGCGAATCAGACGTTTTCACCTGTAAGTGTTTTTTATGATCTTCCATGTTTATACCGTACAATTATCTGTACACAGAATGCCATACCACAAAGACAACCTGTTGAAAATAACAGCCTTGCTTTACGTCAGAAGAAACTGTACTCGGCTCATATGGTCTACCCCTCTTTTTCCAGCTTGTAGGCATTAGCTATAGCGTAGGACCTCAGGCAAAAGTAAACCTTGGCTGTGTGACAGGGATAGCGACTAAAGTGAGGATGTTTATTAGTAGAAGTATGAAGGCAGTGTCCTGGTGACCTTGGAAGAGACGTCAAGAAGATGCCAAAGACCCGTCATCCAGAAGGAAATTATGACTACTGTTGTGGATATTTACACCTAAAGAGAAACCATGCGACAACAAGGGGGAGGGAAGAGCTAGATTTCCCATCTGTTGTGACTGATCAAGCTATGTGGAATGAAAATGAGAACACACCAGAGTTATGTAACTGCCAGAGATACCAGGGCAGGTATGGGACTTGTCATTTGTCTGGCAGCAGCAGTAAGGTAAAAGATTGAGACAGAAGTCGCAGAACTTTCAAGAACAGTGTCTCCAACTCAGTTCTCCTGAATAGTGGTTGCCAAGACAAAGCATTGGGGCTTCCAGAATCTGCAGTTAAAGAAGACGACACAGGAGGGAGCAAAAATGTGTGGATGAGGGAGAAGGAAGGACTTTTCAAGGAAGTTACAGAGTTAAAAGTAAATTCTGGGTTTTAATCTTGAATAATTGAAGCTTTATATTCTTGCAGAGAAACAATTATTTCATGTCACAGGTGGCAATCTGCAATCTCATGGTAGGGACATCAGTCATGGAAATGCAGATATGAAATAATGTATCACATTACTATTTCTAATAGTTTAATTAGAATAGTTCCAGTCATTTTAGACATTTATGGTTGGCGATAGTTTCATGTCAGTATTTATTACAAAGCGCTGCAGTTTTATAGATATGTTTTTAAAAAATTGCAGCTCAGCTGTCTTTTGAGGATAGCTCTTTGATTGGTAAGGACGATAGTGTTGGTAGAAACAGATTTTTCATGGATGAAGTTGTTATATACATGATTTACATGATATTGTTATGGTGTTTAGTATGGTATGTATGAATGCATTCCTACATTCTACTACATTTTGCCTGTGATATATGGCTGATATGCCCCTGTTGAGTGGTGAAGGGTTTTCCTGGACTGTATTTTTTTATCCTAATTCTGGAAGGTGAGAAATCATTTCCCATATACTTTGTGAACTCTACCCTAAGTGAGTAACAATACGGACATTCCAAGTTATGGAATTCTCCCGCTAGTACCAAAGAGGCATTTTGGTCCTTTTTTGTATAATCTATATTATGAATTAGGAATGGATCCCGTATGATGTTCTAATTGTGAAGTGAAGGAAGGAAGACTTCAGATTGTTTAACTGTACAATTGGTCTTGATGCATCAGGATCCCGCAGCTTCAACTGTATGGACGGTGCTTTTCAATTTAATGGTATATTGAAATAATGTATAATACATAAAATAAGATGTACAACTGTATAGGCATACAATGGCATATATTTGGTCATACTTTCGGCAAAACCAATTTAAACATAGAATGCTGTGTGAACTTAGCCAATGTCAATTGCAGATAGGTCCCTCACAGAGAACGAGAACTTTCTCAGCAGTTCATGCACTAGCGAGATGCTTCTTTTTCTCTGAAAGAGATCTGTTTGCATACTTTTTCCCATGGAGCATTGCCAGTAAGTCTCCATACACAGCCTGTCTCCTTAAGGAAAGCCAGTACCTCCTCAAAGCCCCAGTGTAGGTTCATATTCCAGTCAGCTGCTGCGGAGAAAGGCTAAGGCAAGGGATTTCATTTTTTTCTATTCTTCTTTTCTAGACATGCTATCTGACAACTTATATAGTCGCCAGTAAAGCCCCACAGTGATTGTCACCCAGCCTTTCTCAAATCTGAAAAGATAAATCTGCTTAGTAGTGCAGACAAGAGGGGTGTGGTTTAACTAAACAGATTTTTGTATATTAGTAAGCCTGGAGTGAGTAGATTGTATTTATTTTGCTCTGAAAAGAATAATTTGTAGAGTGCAGCATAATGAATTTATTTGGCACAGGAAGTGTATTTCAGCTTTCAAAGCCCAGCAGATGAATCACTGACAGATGTTGGTCCTGAACGCAGATCAAACCTTTTAGAAGGGGAATTCTCCAAGGCTCAGTGTGTGTGTCATTAACTTACTCAGAAGGGCTGGGCATACAGTCAAGAGAGGGAAGAGTGACCTGCACATTACCATTGCTGACATTGTTACTGTGTTTTACGTCTACTTGTTTAGAAGGGGCCCTTTAAGTAAAAAAAAAAACAACATAAATGTTAGGCGGAGTTCACACAAAGTTTCTTTGGGCGTGGATTCAGTGCCTAAAATCCACACAAAAAATGCTTGCACCATGACTCCATTGATTTCAATGGGAAAACCACTTGTTCATTGATATGGTGCCTTGTTAAAAACTGTGCCGTGGAAATGACATGTCCATTCTTGAAGTGGATTCTGCATGGAATCTGTGTCCAGAGTTTGGTTAAAAACTGTCATAATCCAAAAAAAAAGGATTTTGACTCTTTAAGGGACCATACTTTGGATCTGGCTCTCAATGAGGCGTGCACCGCTCTTTTCTGGGGTGCTGTATTATTATTCTTTATGTACAGATTAACAACTATGCCAAAAATTGGGTTAAGACCGCTTCGCCAGAAAAGTGGAATGAAACCTGCAGAAGTTTGAAGCGGATTCCACGTCAAATGTTTTAGCAAATAAAAACTCTGTGTGAACTCAGCCTTCCCCGGGCTGGAGTCAGGACTTAGAGAAATACTGAGTAGAAAGAGGAACAGCTATAAAATTGTAATATTCAGGGCAGCAGTGACTATCATGTGATAACATACCAGCACCGCATAATGCTTCCATACAGTTTGTCACGCTGCTTGACTTGTGCTTTTCTTTCTCTTGGAGGCCGGGGACTTGGCTTGTCCAAAAGTAGTAACAGATTTATTTCATCTTAGGAATGCTGTGTTCTTTGTGTGTATGGTGATATTCCATCACATAAATATCTTGCACGTTGCAGGCAGGTGAATACAGGGGGATTTTGCTTGAGCTGAAGGCTGTTTTGGAAGCGATTCAAAGAGAACAGAGGAGAGGAGACAAAATGGACTGATCTTCTCCCACAGTCTCTGACTGATCAATGTGGGTGGGAGATTGAAAGGACACAGCTGAAGCAGGGCATCTCCAAGGTATTGTAACAGTAACGTATTCTTATTGAATAATGCAAACTGAGCAGTATAATTGTGAAAACCCCTACAGCCATTTACTGTTCCCCTTCTCATCCATTCCCAGAGAGACATGCTCCTATTTGGATGTTAGCCAGTCCAATTACGAATCTACAAAGGTAGTGACCTTACCCTCCAAACATGCAGAACTTAGTTGGGCCCCATTAAAGGAAAATCCTTTCAGTTTTCTTTAGGAAGTTTCATAATCCTATAAAAATTGATGTAAACCTTAGAATAAGGGGCCTACATAGAGCAGAGGGAACACCGTAGTAAACCTTAGAGGACCTGTCACTTATGATATGTTTTAGTAACTACTTACATTCCCCATGTAATGACAATTATGGAACATCTAGTCTTAAGACTGTGTTGTACCATTCCTTTATTATTCCTTATGAATGAATTACGAGCAGTTTGCAATGAAGGTCCAGCTGGGTGATACCAGTTGAGGGTTTGTCCCTGCACAGTCTCACACAGTTGGATAGTGTCAGACTGTGCAGGGACACCCCTCCAACTGGTAACACCCATCTGGACCTTTACTACAAACCACTAGTAATTCATTTGTAACATCTAGCAGGAATAATAAAGTACTAAAAAAAGGAATTTTTTTCCCTAAACAGGAATTTGTTTCCCTAAAGTGGGGAAAACTGGCTTCTACCTCACAGGGATTTTTTGCCTTCCTCTGGATCAACTTGTAGGAAAACAGGCCGAACTGGATGGACAGATGTCTTTTTTCGGCCTTACAAACTATGTTACTATGTTACTAGCACAACATAGAGTCATACGAATAGATGGTTCAAAATCGTTATTACGTGAGGAATGCAAATAGTTATTAAAACAGATGTGTCAGAAGAGGTGACAGGTCCTCTATAAACTGTCCCTCCTGTCTTGTTAAAAGCTCACCCCTTCTCACTTCCTGGGACAATAGAATCCCTCCCTGTCTTTCCATTATAGGAGCAAAGGTTAATGGAATTGTGTTGGGTCCACCACCTTAGTTTGCTAATATTGCACCTCTCGTGCTGATGGAAAGGTCTCATGTTCACATTGTCTTGAAGAATTGAGATGGAGCCAACCTAAGCTTCCTCCTGCCCAGGCTTCCCGTAACTTCTGCCCCATCCAAGTAAACAAACTGAGGAGACTGCTAATTGGTTATGACACCTACACAAAATACGATGAGATCGTTTAATTCACATAATAACATTCAAGCTTTATTCAACGCAAGTTAAAACCATTAATATTAACCATGGCTCCACATATAATAATTTGCCACATATGTAATATGTGTTTTGCAAGGAGATATTATACCTCCTGACAAAGCAAAACGTGTCTAGGTGCCGGGGCATCTGAACCACTGTGTAGGGAGGTGTTATTAAAGAAGAACTCCCGACAAAAATTTTATTCCATGCCCTGCTAGAAATGTACATGATATAATCTGTAGTGAATGTCATTTTCTTACCAGTGTCTGAATTTTTGACTTATATCATCCTGAAGTTTCTTATCTGTGTCATGTGACCAGCAATTAGACCCACCAACTCACACATAGACTTATGTGTGGACAGGAAGTCTAATTCTCTATGAGACTGAAAGTGAGGCTCCCATAGGAATGAGCAGTTACTGGCTTTCTGTCCTGGGTCAGTTGGAGGTCAGGGAGTTGGTCACATGACCCAGCTACAATAAGAAGAGAGGTTATTACTCACAGAAACAGTCACTGATAAGAAAATGACATTCACTACAGATTATATCATGCACCTTTCTAACAGGTCATAGAATAAAAAAATTTGCGGGAGTTGTTCTTTAAGTAGTTTGGGTCCTGTAAATGATTCTTGTATGTAGCTAATGCAGTGGTACGTAGCAATATAGGACAGTATCATTAGGTTTATGCACTGTGCATTTCTATTTTTTTTTTGTTGAATGGATATATGGATGCAGAAAACACATGGATCATCTGTGTGCTTTCCGCAACCTTAAGTCCACAAAATGTGGATCCACAAATAAAATGAATGTGGAATCATGGTTAATGTGTTTTTAATTTTGAATAAAGCTTGACTTTTATTTTAGGAATTAGAGGAGCTCATCTTTTTCGTGTAGATATAATTATGTTTATTGATCCCAGTGATGGGCACCATAAGATATCACAGGGTGTAGATTATTGTATAGAGTATTGTAAAAATGACAGACTGTTGAAATCAGCGTTGGGGGATAGTAAAAGTGTTATGAAAATAATATTATGGTGAATGTCATGATAAAAGAAAACTGTTACAGATTCTCGCACAATACCGCCTTAATGACTTTATGCATAATGATATAGATATACATGTACCTGCCAAAAGAATCACATACTCATATGTCATTGGGATTGCACAGGACTAACAGCTAGGGTCCTGCAGTGCATTATAGTATGCCTCAGCACTCTGCTGACAAGGACAATACACTGCAATACAGAGCCCCCGTATTATCTACCTACTCTCTGCAACAGGAAGTTTGTTAAAGGTATTTTTTAATGGCATTTATCATGAAGAGAAAGTTAATTCAAGGCAGTTACTAATATATTGTGATTCTCCATATTGCTTCCTTTGCTGGCTGGATTCATTTTTCCATCACATTATACACTACTCGTTTCCAGAGGTTATGACCACTGCTGCAGCACTGATATGAGGTAGCAGGGACTGGAGCTGCTGCGCATGTGTGCTTATGTGCGCTCCCACTGTTCTGGCCACCAGAGAGGCTGATGCCTTTTCTTATAGTGTACAAGCACGGCCACCACTGATGAATTGCAGGGTGGTCATAACCCCTAGAAACAAGCAGTGTATAATGTGATGGAAAACTGAATTCATCCAGCAAAGGAAGCAATATGGACAGTCACAATACATAAGTAAGTGCCTTGTATTACCTTTCTCTACCTGATAATTGACACTTGCTGAAGTGAGACAACCCCTTTAAATTTGAGCATCTAAGTGTGGCCAGCAGAAGTAATCTGTACACATTGGTTTGGTAGACACACTGGTAAAAATAGCAATTCCATTTTTGTGGTGAGTTGATACTACAATATGTTGCCTCACTATGGTGTGCCAGGCACTATGGGGGACATTTATGAAGACCAGCGATTTAGATGCCTATCTTCATCCCTCCTGCGCTGGCGGTTCACCTCCTTAAGTTATGTAGAGGCGCCGGCCTCTACATAACTTAAGCGGACCTTACAGTTGTGTAAATGTACGCCAGCTCCCTTACTGGCATACATTTAGACCATTTTGTATGCCCCAAACAGGCGTAGAAAATCATATATGAAACGGGCGGCCTGTCTTTTCCTCTCACCTCCTTTTTTAGACCTGGCGTGAGTGGCGGAAAGGGGAAAAAAGTTGTGTATATCTGTTCATAAATGACCCCTTATATGAATATAACTACTCCTTCACTATATAGAGGTTTTTTTAAATCAAATTCCCTTGCTCAACTTTCAATAGCTGGAAGATATCACTACCACAACCATACCACAACATGTGCCAATCTGAGTAATCCTAACAACCAGAAGGACACAAAGACAGAGAAATCAGAACAGAAACAGTTGCTGGAAGATAACCCTGCTGAAGCCATGGAGCTCAGGACAGCGTTAGAGAATAATGAATGGAATTGGAAAGTGGAAAAGTTGGAGATGTTAGAAAGATTTGACAGTGAGAGGAAAGAATGGGAATGTCAGTGGAAAATTATGCAAAAGAAGATAGAAGAGGTATGTATTGACTATGATAATAAAATCAGTGCTCAAGGTCCTAGGAGTGTAGACTGAAATTTCACACATTTGGGTGAATGAAGTATCTGTCGGTCTGTTTAGGATTGGAGATCCTGCTGTGACTGAGGTATAATTAAGCAGAGGTTGATTCTGATGGGGAAATGTGTGTGTGAGGGTGCATCTGCTCTGACTACTGGTGAAGTGGTGGGGATGTCAATGGATTACACTGATGTGTGTGTGAGGGTGCATGTGCTCTGACTACTGGTGAAGTGAGGACGATTAAGTAGCATGTCAATGGATCACAATGATGTGATGTGCTGATTCATAACAGCTTAATGTACCATTTTCTTATTAATTCATGTTTTTTAAAGGGTCATAGAGCTTTCACAGAACGTGTCATAGCGACATATCAAAGGTTTTGATTGGTGGGTTTGTGAGTGCTGAGACCTCCACCGATCACTACACAAGGAGAGAGAAGCGCTCGCATAGTTCTGTTGATCGGTGGAGGTCTCAGCACTTATATCACCACCGATCAAAACCTTTGACAAGTTTTGTTAACGCTCTGTGACCCTCTAAAGTTATAACAGTATATCAGAGGCAAGCATATTATGGTAGCTTTAAGTAACCTAGTTGCTTTATACTTTTTTGAGGTCATGTAGTAACTTTATTTCTTTTCCAGCTGTATCAGGAAGTGAGATTAAGAAGGGAGAAGAACATGAATGGTGCTGAAGACAAACTGGAAGAAAAAATGCTGCAGTTCTCCATGCCGTTTTCACAGGATGAACCTTCTGGAACAACAAATTTGGCAACACCAAGTCATGTGGACGGCATCAAACCTGACAGAATATGGCTTAATGACTATTCTCATACCAAGACACAGCTCAACAAACCCAACCAAAATCAACATGAATCTGAAAAGAACATTGCCCAAAAAATGTCCAAGACGGAAAATGACACCCTCAATGATGTAAGTGCAAGAAATAGTCTTGATCAGGTTGGATATGATTGTAAATTTCAATAGTCAATCCCTGCAATATGAACGATGTATTTACTCTACAGGCATTGAAAGAGATTGCCAGAGTAAGTGAAGAACTGTGTAAATACCAGGAAGAAATCCGGACAAGAACTGTCTGCAAAAAGTATGTACTCTACTGAGATCTGCCAATCACATATAAAGGTTCATAGTTCCAAGTTATTAATGCAACATTGTGACTGGACCAGGCATACTGGCATGGCTGTATTTAAAAAAGAAACTCTTCTTTCATGCTAGATTTTTGTGTTCCCTCCTTCTCCTTCAGTACAATCCGTTGCTTAAACCATGGTTAGCGTCAACAAGCCGCCCTGGGCAGATGCTGGGAACATTGCTTCCCATATTCCAAGGTTTAGGCAGGATAGACAAGGGGCTCTGCCTGAAATTAGAATAGAAAACAATAGACAAAAACGAGAGATCAACTACACCTATCTGCTACATCACCTGTTGTCAAGATACACATGCTCATCTTGTAATCTTCTTAGGAGCTTGTAGTACTTGGATTCCTTGGTGTCCATGTTTTAAAGAGAGTTCGAGAGAAGGGAATGCATAAGGGTATTGTTTTGAACATAGTGGTTACTATTATAGGAAATAAACTGCTTTTCATAGTTTATAACTCCATGCGAAGCTACTGTATACTGTAAAGAATTACAGTGGGGCATTGTTACTAATCCTGTAGACAGTGTAAACCTAGATGAGCAGTCTAAAGATCTGCCAAATATGATACATTTGTTGCATGGCTAGAGACTTTTTGTCTAACTTTATACCACCTCTGATAGGCTTACTTTGCAACAGAATTTTGTGCCAAAATTTCGGTGCAATTTAGGAATAGTACACTACAACTCCTAAATATGCGACACCCCAGTAAAGCACACCTCCTTGGTGATCTAGGTGAAGATGATTTTTCTCATGCTAGATAGGTCAAAACAGCACCAAATTTCACCAAATTTTCACACATTTTACAACAAGTTCTAGTCGCAATCACATGAGTAAATGTGGGCCAGTATATGCTTATGCATGTCTAATGGAATATATGGAAGAGGGTTGTTCAGATGAGTCCATCCAGTAAATCTAGGAAAGAAGGACAGTGCACTGTACTAACAAAATGCCTTCATTGTAATACAGGGTGGGCCATTTATAAGGATACACCTAAATAAAATGGGAATGGTTGGGGATAATAACTTCCTGTTGTGGCACATTAGTATATGGGAGGAGGAAGACTTTTCAAGATGGGTGGTGACCATGGCGGCAATTTTGAAGTCAGCCATTTTGGATCCAACTTTAGTTTTTTTTCAATCGGAAGAGGGTCATGTGACACACCAAACTTATTGAGAATTTCACAAGAAAAACAATGGTTTTAACGTAACTTTACTCTTTCATGAGTTATTTACAAGTTTCTGACCACTTAGAAAATGTGTTCAAAGTGCTGCCCATTGTGTTGGATTGTCAATGCAACCCTCTTCTCCCACTCTTCACACACTGATAGCAACACCGCAGAAGAAATGCTAGCATAGGCTTCCAGTATCTGTAGTTTCAGGTGCTGCACATCGCGTATCTTCACAGCATAGACAATTGCCTTCAGATGACCCCAAAGATAAAAGTCTAAGGGGGTCAGATCGGGAGACCTTAGGGGCCATTCAACTGGCCCACGACAACCAATCCACTTTCCAGAAAATTGTTCATCTAGGAATTCTCGGACCTGACACCCATAATGTGCTGGTGCACCATCTTGCTGGAAAACTCAGGGAATGTGCCAGCTTCAGTGCATAAAGAGGAAAACACATCATCATGTAGCAATTTCACATATCCAGTGGCCTTGAGGTTTCCATTGATGAAGAATGGCCCCACTATCTTTGTACCCCATATA
Source organism: Rhinella marina (assembly GCA_900303285.1). Classification (NCBI taxonomy): domain Eukaryota; kingdom Metazoa; phylum Chordata; class Amphibia; order Anura; family Bufonidae; genus Rhinella; species Rhinella marina. Next base: position 53,390 of record ONZH01004057.1, read on the forward strand.
CCACACCATACCATCATTTTTTGTATTCCAACAGTCTTGGAGGGATCTATCCAATGAGGGTTAGTGTCAGACCAATAGCGGTGGTTTTGTTTGTTAACTTCACCATTCACATAAAAGTTTGCCTCATCACTGAACAAAATGTTCTGTGTAAACTGAGGGTCTTGTTCCAATTTTTGTTTTGCCCATTCTGAAAATTCGGTGTGCCGATCTGGGTCATCCTCGTTGAGATGCTGCAGCAGCTGGAGTTTGTAAGGGTACCATTTGTGAGTAGCTAATATCTGTCGAAGGGATGTTCGACTGATGCCACTCTCCAGTGACATGCGGCGAGTGCTACGCTGTGGGCTCTTGCTGAATGAAGCTAGGACAGCCACTGATGTTTCTTCATTAGTGACAGTTTTCATGCGTCCACATTTTGGCAAATCCAACACTGCATCAGTTTCACGAAACTTGGCAAGCAGTTTGCTTACTGTAGCATGGGAGATGGGTGGTCTCGTAGGGTGTCTTGCATTGAAATCTGCTGCAATGACCCGGGTACTGCGTTCACCAGACATCAACACAATTTCTATCCGCTCCTCACGTGTTAACCTCTGCGACATGTCAATGGCTGTAAACAAAGAGAAGCTTGTAAATAACTCATGAAAGAATAAAGTAATGTTAAAACCAAGCACACCATTGTTTTTCTTATGAAATTCTCAATAAGTTTGATGTGTCACATGACCCTCTTCCCATTGAAAAAACTAAAGTTGGATCCAAAATGGCCGACTTCAAAATATCCGCCATGGTCACCACCCATCTTGAAAAGTTTTCCCCCTCCCATATACTAATGTGCCACAAACAGGAAGTTAATATCACCAACCATTCCCATTTTATTTAGGTGTATCCATATAAATGGCCCACCCTGTAGATTCCAAAAATGAATTTTAAAGAACATTCTAAGGTGGCAGAATTTTTTGAAGATACCTTACTCCAAATCAGATATACTGAAGTGTCAGCATTATATGCCATATTCCACCACCTCCCTGCAGGGACAAACTGGAGTTCCTTGGGCCCACCAGAGGGAATTATTCTCAGGGTTCAACTACATTTCATCAATCATGTATAATAGGTTTTGATTTAAAGAAACAGGCCCTAGTTACAAGTTGTTTGCTCCAAAGGAAGCTCTAAATTAATTTTTCTCCTGGACCTTTGGGGCCCACTATGGTATGAGACCTTGGGCCTACCAGAGGATCCTCTAATACTCTGGTGGCCCAGTCCGACACTGCCTCCCTGTATTTAAATTAGGTTGCTAGAGGATGTTTAACGTACCTCACCTTCTTTTACCAAATGTTTCATTTAAAAGTATGATCTGGAGCTAAAAATTATACAGATAAGCAATAAGCGTTACACAAATCATTGCTGCTATTGAAACAATGGTTTGAAATGCTTTCAAGAATTAGGATTTTGGACTCATATCAGGATTCACATTTCTCATGAGGCTCTAACAATGTTGGCAATTACATTTTTATCCCTGAGTTTTACTTGATGGATCAGGCAGAAACTGGCGTAGAGTCAATGTAGTTTAAGAAAGAGGCCTTTATATCTAAAACGTGATTTTATCCTCACAAGAGTAATGTCTTTTTCACATAAGAAGGGACTTTACTGTATTTCCTCCAACTTGGAAGTAGATGAGACTACAATACACAGTAATGGGGTTTTGGTATCTGTTGTAGCAGGTCAGCTTAACTGAATAAATGTGTTATTAGGTTTTTGGCAGGAATATAAATTTAAGACAAATTTCAGTGAGGTGGGAGAGACAGTAGGTTCCTTTTTCAAAAATGATTAGCATTGGCTAGAGGAACAGACTTCAGTTTTGCAGCTCAGCAGATTGCAGATTGTATATTGCTTGAGAAACACATGCCTAGTCTTCAGATGACTCTTTATAGATATATTACTATTCCATAGAACTGAACTGTATACCCAGTTACAGATGACTTTGTTGTGTGTAGATACTAGATAAAGAGTTGCCAATGCAGATACCTATACATTGGTAAATTAGTGGTTGCAAAGAGCACCCACTAGGCACTTGCTACAACTAGAATTTAAGTGGCTTTATACTTAGGCTCGTTTCACCCTTGATGTAACGGATCTGGCAAGCTATTCTGGCAGCCTGCTAGAGTTCATTGGATCCGGCCTAGCCTGATACAGCCGTTCACTGCAGGTGCATGGGTCATTTTTCTGTCAGGCCAAAAGCCGGCATGAGTGTCGGAAACTGTCGGGATTCCATTATAGTCAATGGGGTCCGGCGGTAAACAGTAGTATCCGGTGAGGTCAGATCCAGTGAACTCCGGCAAGCTATTCTCTGCTGGAACAGCTTTAGCCTAGTATCCATCTGGATGCCCACTAGGCTATTGTTGGCCGAACAGTTTAATGTGTATGGATGCCCTGGACTCTCCCCAAACACTCGATATCGGCATTCGGTGCCAATCCTTTTGTTCTGTCTGGAGTTTAGCCACCATCAGAGTTGTCTGGCAACAGCCTTCTCCTCTAAATGTAACTCTGTAGATGTTATATATACGATTAGTCAAAAGAACAGTTTGGGTTGATAGAATTTCAATTACTGCTGCAGCTAGAGGTGCATTGTTACAGCAGTAATGGCGGCCTGAGGGAACACATGACAAAGTGGTACATAAAATGTCTTAATTTTTTGGTTGAACACTTTGCCAGTCTTTCATGCCATATTAGAATGTGAATTGCCGCATGTTTTATAGATTTTGTATTATGTACTTACGTTAGGCCAGTAGATGGTTAAATGTCCGCTTATTCTTGCACAGGGCTGTATCAGATTCAGTTGTTGGAGAATCCGAGAGAAATCTTCACATGAAAAGAGACAGAAATCATACATCTTGCTCTAAAGTGTCTACAAACAAACAAAAGGACGGTGTAAGATGCAGCAAAACCTCACAAGTCTCCTTTTCATCTACTGAATTATCACAACAGCAAGAAAAAGATGACCGGTCTCAAGGCACTGCATTTTCTTCCTTCAATTTTTCATGGCCTTTATCAGACTCCCTGTTTCAGGATAAGATTCCAGTCATGAATGAAAATGTAGTTCCCATCACAAGCAAGAAAGTCACTAATGACATTGAACTAAACAGCAATGATGGGGAGCATTGCCATCTGGAATGGTTATGTGGTATTGGAGGGCTTGAAGATGGCAATTTTGCAGAGTCTTTGTTTAATAGTTTTACAGATATTAACAGTTTTACTCCAGAAATGAATACGCAAAATATTTCGGTGTCACAAAATCACATTTTCAACTTGGATAGTTTATATCCAGATGTGATAATGGTAGGACATTCCACTGTAGGCTCTGCATATAGCTATGGAAATACAATAAAGAATGGAAAATTAGCAGCAAAGATTGATGAGTTCAACAGAGTAGTATTTAAAACTGGCAAAGGAAATGCAGTAAGCCATGATGAAATGTCAATGGATATGGCACTGGATGTAGATGAAGAACATTTGAGTCCCCCAGTGTCCCACCATTCAACTACTGGAAAAGTTACAAAGCCACTTATTGTAACTGAGATAAGGGAACCACCTTGTACAAATAACCCATCTTATAATGGTGCCACAGTGGAGAAACCTACAGCTCAAGTATGTCAACAGACAAATGGACCTCATAATGGAAGTAGTTATAAGACCACACTACAAAAACACAACTGGAAAGATATCAATTTGTCTGGACGTCCACGGTCAGCAGACTCTAGATCCAACTATGGGGTTGTGGAAAAACTTCTGAGAAGCTACAAGACCAAAGTTGCTGCTCCCACTTTTAATTCTCAGCCATCAGTAAGCAAATGGACCCAGTCAGATTTCTTGCTGACCGATAAAAGCTCTGAAACATTGACTCAGTGTTTAGAGGTGCTTCAGCTTGAACAAACAGCCAATGTTATACCGAATGACATTCACTGGTTTCCACATCAAGACTCCTTAAGCTTAAACCTGCCTGAGGTAAGAATACAAGTTATTGCTAAAGTCTATCATGTCACTTAAAGGAGTTGTCCCACGAAAAATATCCTACAGTTTTCAAACAAGCACCTGGATCTGAACACTTTTGTAATTGCATGTCATTAAAATTTCTTTATAGTTACTGAGTTATTCAATAACATGTATCTGTATAGGACCACTTAATTTCTTATTTCTTTGACCTATTCACTGAGCAGGCTGCACATGCTCAGTTTCAACGTTTCACTGTCTCCTGAGCTGTGATAGGGAGAGCTGAGACACGCCTCTTTAGCTGCAGCAGAAAAGACACTCCCCTTGAGATGTCAGCTTGATATAAATCTAGCAGAGCAGAGTGTGGAGATCTCTGGATCCATGTGAGGTACAGGGATGGTTCTAGCTTTGTCATCTACTATATGATGTCTGATTTTAATTTTTTACATTATTTGTGGGATAACCCCTTTAAGATACCTAACCTACCATAAAGTCAACATTAGAGATTTTATGACTTATACCATTCTACTTAATAAAAGAACTATTCTTTACTTAAAGAGGACCTTTCACCAGTCCTGACATTACAATATGAGTACCTGGCAGTGTAGGGCATATTGAGGAGATGTGATATTGCTGCGTCATTCTCCTGCTATTCCCCCATTCTGGTTTCCCGCCCTGTATGCTAATCCATACCATCGGTAAAAGGAGAAGACACTAGGGTTTCTCAGGGGGGTGTCTCCTTCTCCCAGGCTGTGAGCTGGCCAATCGCAACGGAGAGCATCACAGCCAGAGAGGAAAAAAAGCTCACCTTCTCGCTGGCTGTGACGTGCTCCACTGTGAGGCGATTGGCTAGTTCACAGCCAAGGAGAAGGAGACAGTAAATCCACAAAATACGGATGCGGTCTTTATGCCGTCTCAATTTTTTTGTGGACCCATTGACCTCAACGGGTCCCTGGTCCGCATTTTGCGGACGTATTCTATCTTTTTGTAGAACGGACATACGGATGAAGAAAGCACACAGATACCATTCCCTGCTATAATAGTTACATAGTTAATATGGATGAAAAAAGACATAAGTCCATCAAGTTCAACCAAGGGATAGGTGGGGACGCGAATGTGTAAAGTGACTGCCTATCATGGCCATTGTCCACCCCAGTTACTTTTCTTCTACTGTTTCCTGACATTTGGCTATGCACTCTTTAAGACGCCCTGGGAGACTAATGTTTCTTCTTGTGGAAACCAACAAGCAGAAGACCAACAAGGGATTCATAAAAGTCAGGCAGTGCTCTCTGGGAAAAAAGATATGCAAAGTAGTTCTGTATGAAGAAGTCTTTCTAGTGCCACTTCTTAGGTATAGCTCTCTTTGAGTCAACATCCAACTGTTTAACAGGCCTTACAATATCTTAGTCATTTTACAGATGGTCAGACATTGACTTATAGGGTAGCTACCCCCCAAATTGTGGTACTGTAGAGACAGTATGCCACTTTGCATAACCTTGTCCAGAAGCACACATACTTGACCACTGCCCTATAGACATCTGCTGTAATAAATCATATTTTCTCATCTAGGTATCAAGAGCAACTTCAAGTGAGAAAGGATTTTCACGTCCTGCTCGGCCATCAAATCAACGTCCACCTTCTAGATGGGCTTCAGCAAAATCTCCCTCAATGCCTGCAGTGGCTCGGAGAGCCACTCACTAGTATCTATAGTATGCTGTTGACAGACCACATTATAAATTATGCTGTGGCTTCCAATGTATACAGCTGATTCCAACTTGGGACTGAAACAAAGAGGCTTACGTGGCACTTTTCATGGTGGATCATATATAGTAAGATATGCAAAAAAGGCGCTGATTGAAGACAGCTGTGTCGTAGACAAATAGGACACTGGAAATGATACCACACTTTTAATATTACATTTACAGCATACTTGTTAAAGGAGCCATCATACATATATGTCATGGAATTGACCCAAAAGGGAAAATGTGATGTTATCATGTGTTCTTTTAACAATTGTGCTGCCGTAAAGCTATGACAGTATGCGTAGTATTTTATACTGCCATGTCCTCAGTACCTGACTTCAGTGTTTATGACTAGCAGAAACATATTTCTGTACTTTTTATATGTCTTTGTTTCTTAGATATTTTATGTTGACTTTTATTATGAAATATTTAGTAGACTTTTGTACAGTTCCATTTAGTTAAATGCGTTCACCATCAGTTGTTATCCTATGCATGTAACATGTTCCTAATGCATGTTTCTAAATGCAGGACGTACTGTGTTTAGACATTGCTGACGTGATATACACATACAAACCACGTATACACATCAGGACATACACATATTAGTTCATCTAATCCATTCTTCATGTGTAAAAATATCCAATATGTATTCTAGATTCTAGATTCATTTTCTACTCACCTAAAGGTATGCTTTCTATTGTATAAAGCATCATTGCGTATGTTAACTCTGGTTATAAAAGGCATGTATCTCTATTGATATACTTGCTGTATGATCTTCTGTTCCTCTGATGGAAGGTCCACCATGGATATAGAGGAACTCCTGTATAGATCCTAAAGGCTTTTCAGTAGCTAATATCTATATTTCAGCCTGGATCCTTTACGAATCCTTTAGGAGATGTTTTGATAGGCTGGATGATCAATTCTGGTGTCTGATTTATAAAAAATCTGGAAAATACACACCGGTTTATCCTTGTGCTGCATCAGAAGAGCTAATTCTGTTAAATGGCTTGTTTTTATAATGATGGCTTTTTATGTGCAGAGCCATTCCAAAAAATGTATTTATCTCATGACATAGGACCATTATGTTTTAATTGCCATACGGTAGTGTCTTAGTAGTCCTAGTTCCGTTGTGTGGATCCATGGTTTTCCAGTAAAAGTGAAGATATGAGGATTTCCTGATGATTATGGGATGTTTGATATGGAGTTTCTTTTCATGTGTTTGTGTGTATAGTAGAGAGGAGGAAGGACTAGAACTTATGTCACTAGCATCAATACATGGTTAGCATGTTTCTCAATATCTTTCAGCCAATGCCAACCTGTGTTGACTGATATATTAGACGTACAGTTATAAATTTGGCCTCAGCCTGCTTACAAACATATTGCATCAGTAGCTCCAAGGAATATGATACTTTGGTGCCAAGGATCCTACTATGCACCTCCAAAAGTTTTTTTTCTTTATCATCTCCAGTTACATTTCCTGTTAGCAACATCTTACTGACGTTCTGATGCCATAATATGTACACATATTTCCATTCAGGTAGATATGAAACTTATTTAATTTGTAACATCTAGCACCACAGATTTTAAAGAGAAACTGTCACCTCAAAATGCAGTGCAGGAATATGTTATAGCGCAGGAAGAGCTGAGCTGAACAGATTGATATATAGTTTTGATGGAAAAGATTCAGTAAAACAGGTAATTTATATATTTATAGCTCTGCTCTTTCTGACTTCAGTTGTACACGGGGAGGAGTTATCAGTGAATGATAGCATTCGCTGTAAGTGTTTATACATAGATAGCTGTCGGTCACTGATAGTTGTACAAGGTTAGGTATAACCAGTGATAACATTCCCTGTGTAAGTCTGTATACCTAACCTTGTATAACTACCAGCAACTAACAGAGATGGCTGTTAGTCGCTGGTAGTTGTACAAGGTTAGGTATAATCAGTCATTGACAGCATTCCCTGTGTAAGTCTGTATATAGAGATGGCTGTTAGTCGCTAGTAGTTATACAAGGTTAGGTATAATCAGTGATTTACAGCATTCCCTGTGTAAGTGTGTATACAGAGATGGCTCCCAGTTACTGATAGTTGCACACAGGGGCAGACTTAAAGGGAGTCTTTCACCTCATTTTCACCTATATAGCTAACAGCAGTGCCCCACAGAAGATTGCACACACATCCCAGACATACCTGTGTGCACTTTGTGTCTGTATTCCTTGTTCAAAAAAAGCAATTTTATTCTGCAGGAAAACAGCTCCCAAGTGCCCAGCTCTGCTGCTGCTGCAAACCAGACTGAAGAGGGGAGGGCTGCTTTAGCTGCTCATATCTTGGGATTGGTAGTAGATAGAAAAATGGTTCTGACCTTCCTTGAAGTCTGACATTCCAAGCTTTAAAATTATCACAAAAATCACAGCATTATATCCAGTATATCAGAAGATATAGCTGTTAGAAATCGAGTCGGGAGAGAAAGCTGTTTTTACTTTCACTTTCAGCCGGGCACTTGGGAGCTGTTTTCCTGCAGAATAAAAGTGCTTTTTCTGGACATGTAATACAGACACAAAGTGCACACAGGTATGTCTGGGATGTGTGTGCAATCTTCTGTGGGGCACTGCTGTTAGTTATATAGGTGAAAATGAGGTGACAGACTCCCTTTAACAGAGGTTAAAATATGAAATGACAAGTTTTGCTGAATCTTTTTCCACAAAGCTGTATATCAATCTGTTCAGCGTCTCCTGCTCTATAACATCTTGTCTACAGATTTCTTTGGATTTTGTGGTAACAGGTTCTCTTTAAGAAAGTTTACATATACAAGATTTAGCCCTTAAAAGGGTTCTCCAGGATTTTCATATTGACAGCCTATCCTTTGGATAATTCCTAGGATGGGTCATCAATATAAGATTGGTGAGGTCAAAATTCAGGCACTTCCACCGAAGTGTAAGGGATCAGTGCTGCAGTAACCAGCGCCATCCACTACACAGTGTTATAGGTTGATATTTCTTGGCGAATACAAGTATTTACTAAACTAGACATGTCAGAAGAAAGATAAATGATATTTTGAATGATATAATGAACATATAAAAGACATTATAGATGGGATGAGATGAAAAGAAAATTATGAGAATTAAATATTATTCACATTTTCAATTTATACTGTTGTTGGGCACATCACAGTTGATCCTATATGTTCTGCTTTTTAAAACCTGAGTAGCATTTTGTGTATAGGTCTCATATTGGTAAGGTCAAATTAGAATGTAGAGGAAAAAAATTGAAAGAGAAAAAAGACATGTACTTTATCAATTGGAATAAACCAAGGACGAAGAATGTCGTACAAATAGTAGTAGTGTAGCCATTTCCTGGAGCCCTTCCTATTCCCCATCGCAAATACATCCACGACATAGAGATGACCATTGATATACACTTGCCCTTCATCAAGTTTATGTGATATCTACATCTCTTAAAAAAAACCATGCCCCTGAAGTTTTCAATCAAGGTTTTGGAGGTCGGCGTGCCTAAAGAATGTTTTCCAGAAGGATTGAGCATCTCCCCCTATAAATTTTATTCCAGAGTATTAGATGTTGCTACTGCACTAGATTATTCACTGAATATATTTATTACTTTCTATGTAAAATATGGGTGGTTGAATCGTTAAATCCCAAAGCTTTGGTGCCTTTAATTCTATGTGATCTGCATTAAGTTTTATATGGCTGTATGAATAAAGTGTTCTCTAAAACAATACATCAGTGTCTGCAGATAATGGGGAATGATCCTTTTCTTCAAGCACTTTTTCGAATTTATTGGCTATTTGTAGAATTGATTTAGAGTGTGGTAATAAATATGATTCAATAATTTGCATTGCCATTGTTTTAATTACAGTTAAATCCAGTGACTCACAGTTGACATCTTTTATGATTGTAGTCATTCACTTTATTAGATTTTTCCAACTTGGCCAAATTGAAATGAAGACGTCTAATAATAATAATCTTTATTTACCGTATATAGCGCCAACATATTCCACAGTGCTTTACAAATAATAAAATAACATACATAGCAAAAAAACAAATCAACAATTAAGGAATGAGGGCGCTATTTGCAAGAGCTTAAAATCTATGAGGATATAGGGTGACACTTAAAGGGAACCTGTCAGCTCCAAAACACCCCCTGAGCTAGAGTAAGTGTTGTATAGTGTAAGTGATGCTGAATCCGATTATGTAAGTTTTATCTTCATACTCCCTTCCATTCTGACGCTGTGCTCCCACAAACCAGCAGTAAAATGCACTCAGTGGTCTCCAGTGCTCACTCATATAATGGAGAGGACTCAAAGAAGAGTCCAGTTAATGTATTTTACTGCTGGTTTGTGGGAGCACAGAGTCAGAATGGAAGTGAGTATGAAGATAAAAATTACATATTCGGATACAGCATCACTTACACTATACACCTCTTACTCTAGTTCAGGGGGTGTTTCGGAGCTGACAGGTTCCCTTTAAGGTAAGAAGGTGCTTTTTTGTACTATGGCACAGCCATCTTAACACAATAAGGGAGTAGACACAAAGCTGCATGTGCCAGTCACTGGCTAATATCTGCAGGGTGTGGTGTGGTGGATAGTGTTTGATAATGGATCAGGTTCACAAGAATGGTGTTGAAGGGGTGTGAGTGGGGAAGAGTTAGATCAGGGAATGTAATAGGCCAACCTAAAAAGATGTGTTTTTTAGGGAGCACCTAAAACTGTGGATGTTGGGAATTAACCTAATTGATTGAAGTAGGGCATTCCAGAGAACTGGTGCTGCTCTGGAGAAGTCTTGGAGCCGGGAGTGAGAAGTTCGGATGACGGAGGATGCTAGTCGTAATTCATTTAAAGAACATAGATCACATGTAGATTGGTAGACAGAAATGAAGGAGTAAATGTAAGGAGGTGCAGAACTATGGATAGCTTTATGGATGAGAACGATCAGTTTAAACTAAGTGCTATACTGTATGGGCAACCAGTGCAGTGACTGGCACAGGTCATAGGCATTGGAGTAGCAATTAGAGGCTGCTGCATTCGGGTTACACTGGAGAGCGGAGGGTTTAATGCAGGCGGCATGAGTGGGCAAGTGATTGAATATAGAGGGTGAAGGAAAGAATAGTGTCAAACATTAGACCGAGACAGCAAGCATGGTGGCTAGGCGTTAGAGTAGAGCCACACACTGAGAGGGAGATATCAGGTTTAGGTAGGTTAGTAGATGGTGAAAATACAAGAAGTTCCGTTTTTGAAAGATTCAGATAGAGATAAAAATGGTACTGAAAACCAAATCTACTGATAATGTCCATTGGGGGCAGTGAGAAAAGAGGAAAGGATCTAAGACTGAGCCCTGGGGAACCCCAACAGCAAGAGGAAAAAGAGAGGAAGAGGCAGTGAATGACAGACTGAAGAGTGATAGGAAGAGAACCAGAAGAGAGCAGTGTCTTTAAAGGGAAATTGTCATCTCCGAAACACCCCCTGAACTAGAGTAATCGGTGTATAGTGTAAGTGATGCTGAATCCGAACATGTAATTTTTATCTTCATACTCACTTGCATTCTGACGCTGTGCTCCCACAAACCAGCAGTAAAATGCACTCACTGGACTCCAGTGCTCACTCACATAATGGGGAGGACTCAAAGAAGAGTCCAGTGAGTGCATTTTACTGCTGGTTTGTGGGAGGACAGCGTCGGAATGGAAGTGAGTATGAAGATAAAACGTACATATTCGGATTCAGCATCACTTACACTATACAACACTTACTCTAGTTCAGGGGGTGTTTCGGTGATGACAGGTTCCCTTTAAGGCCAACAGATTGGAGCATAGTGAGAAGGAGATGGTCATCTATAGTGTCAAGTGCTGCAGAGAGATTTGAGGAGAATTAGTAGAGAGTAGTCAGTATACTTAGCTGTCAGGAGGTGATTTGTCACTGGTGAGGCAGTTTCTGTAGAGTGCTGAAACCAGATTGTAACGGATCAAGGATAGAGTTAACAAAGAAGTAGTTGTTGAGGCAAGACTAGTACAAGCACTCCAGGAGTTTAGAGATGAAGGGGAGATTAGAGACAGGTCTGTAGTTGGCTGTTTGAAAGAGCAAAGGAAGACACAAGAAGAGAGAGGCTGAAGATTTTAGTCTGGTGTGTAGCAACAGTTGGGGATAGAGACTACAGGAGGGGAGTTGTGAGGGAATAGGGCCAGTAGTGGATGTGGTAGGGCGAGAAGAAGAGAGGAGCCTGGAGACATCTCCTTCTGTGACTGGGTCAAATGTGGAAAGTGAACCAGATGAAATGTGTGGGGGTTAGATTGGGGACGATGATGACTCCTAGCAATGAGGATGTTTACTGCCCCATTACCTCACTTTTACAGCCACAGATTGCTCCCATGGCAGTTACATTGTTCTTTATCATATACGAAAGAAGGAAAAACGGGATGGCACTACACTTAATGATTCCTACTTGTAGTCAGGTGGTGAGTAGAACCAGGAGCAATATATTGAGGGTATCGGTGGTGCTCTGCTCAATCATAGGTAAAGTCCAATAATCATATAACGCATGGAATGAAGAGAAAGTAGGAGCGGCACTCACCATCCAAATTCTACTTTATTCAAGGCAGATAAAACACTTACATGTCAGTGCATGGGGCGGACGGTATTTCGCATCGAGGCGGGCGTCAGGCGACGGCCGTTTCGCGCACAATTGTGCTTCGTCAGGCCATTTGCATAATGACGCAACCACATCCAACCTTTAAACTCTGCGAATCGTTCTAAGCATGCGCGCCAGCGACCGCAATTTCCACACAATACACATTAAAAAATATACAAAACACACAAATCACATCATGAAAAAATACTTAAATCGTTTTTATCATTGAGTCCTAGGGGACCCAAGGCTTCTGAGCGTATAATCCACCTTGCCTCTTTCCTTAGTAAATCTAGATGCCTTTCGCCCCCTTGCGGCAGTATTGGGACAATCTCTAGGCCAACAAACTTCAATGTCCTAGGATTCCCAGCATGTGAAGACCTAACGTGTTCTATAAGGCGTGGACAACCTCTCCCACTAGAGATAGAAGAGAAATGCTCCCTAAATCTTTCCTGGAGACACCTGATGGTCTTTCCGACATACAACCTACCACATGTGCAATATACCATATAAATGACATATTTACTTTTACATGTGATCAGTTCTCTTACCCTGTGCTCTATACCTCCTACTCTCACTAAGGTTTTTTGGCCATTATAAGCACAGAAAGAGCAATTACCACATTTGTGATTCCCGAATGGGGAGAATTTCTTTAACCAAGTACCAGTATCATTCTCTCTAAACCTACTTTTGACCAACTCCCTACTCCCTACTGCACAACTCCAGTTTCCACCCTAATACTGTAAAGAAAGCGGTCCCTTATGGACAGTTTATTAGACTTAAAAGAATAAATTCCTCAGAAACTGGATTCCAAGAACAGGCGGAAGATCTTAAAAAAAGACTGCTAGCTAGGGGATACCCTCCATATGAGTTGAATGCAACCTTGGAAAGAGCATCCAACATAAAAAGGGATGACTTACTTCAGGGAGTGAAAAAAGGTAGTGGTAAAGTGGTAAAATGTCCTTTTTCTTTCAAGTTTAGTCCTATGGCAGGGAAGATAAAAGAAGTGATAAGAGACAATTGGGGAATATTGACAGAGGATCTTTCTGTGCTTATAATGGCCAAAAACCCTAGTGAGAGTAGGAGGTATAGAGCACAGGGTAAGAGAACTGATCACATGTAAAAGTAAATATGTCTTTTATATGGTACATTTCTCTTCTATCTCTAGTGGGAGAGGTTGTCCACGTCTTATAGAACCCGTTAGGTCTTCACATGCTGGGAATCCTAGGACATTGAAGTTTGTTGGCCTAGAGATTGTCCCAATACTGCCGCAAGGGGGCGATAGGCATCTAGATTTACTAAGGAAAGAGGCAAGGTGGATTATACGCTCAGAAGCCTTGGGTCCCCTAGGACTCAATGATAAAAACGATTTAAGTATTTTTTTATGATGTGATTTGTGTGTTTTGTATATTTTATAATGTGTATTGTGTGGAAACTGCGGTCGCTGGCGCGCATGCGTGGAACGATTCGCAGAGTTCAAAGGTTGGACGTGGTTGCGTCATTATGCAAATGGCCTGACGAAGCGCAATTGTGCGCGAAACGGCCGTCGTCCGACGGCCGCCTCGGTGCGAAGTACCGTCCACCCCCATGCACTGACGTAAGTGTTTTATCTGCCTTGAATAAAGAAGAATTTGGATGGTGAGTGCCGCTCCTACTTTCTCTTCATTCCATGCGTTACATTGTTCTTTATGTGTATACATTTAGAGAGGTAAAAAGGAGACGCACTTCATAGGGTAAGAAATCTGAATTATGGTACAAATTGGTTTCAAGTATTATAGCTATATTATATTATATTGCTCATTTTTTCTGTACAATATCTTTGTATACCTCAAGATCTATAATAGCTGATGTTGCACTACCCTCTGGTTATGAGGACTGTTTGTCATAGTGAGAATGGTTGAATGTTAATCATAAAATGTGTAGGTGAATGTTGTTGCTTTCCAATGAAGAGTGAAAAGTAAAACATAGGTATAATTAAGTATTTAATAGGTAATAGGTGTACAGGAATCAATGCATTTGGGGACTGGACTGGTCCCTGTTTGGGAGGCTCTGGAAAAACTGGAAGACCTTCTGAATTTCAGGAGAATAAGTGCATTTCCTCTCTAAATACCTAACTCTCTTTGTGAGATGTCTCCACTCCTAGGTGCCTAGTGGCAGTCCTGTTTGCTGCAGCTCCTAGGAGTGAAGAGGTTAGAAAAGAGTCTGGTCTGTGGCATGTTATAGTTTAGGAAGTTTGAAGTCTGTATTAATTAAGGAGTTTTGGTCTGGCATCTGTATTTATTAAGTGGGTTTGCATTTGTATAAGCGGGTCTGATCTTAGATTTTTGTTCAGATCAGTGAGTTTGAACCCACTGTGCCAACTTACCGGTTTGGCTTTGAATTAAACCCTAAGGGTGTTATTCTGGCGCTCCCCTGGTATTCACCTTTCAACCCTTATGTAGAGATCTGTATTTCACTGCAGTGAAGCAAACAGATTGCTATCTCCTGGAATAGCCACTGTGTAGTTAGTAGCTGACCCACTGGGCCCAGGGACAGAAAATGCACCAAAACAGAAGGAAAACTGCAGGTATATGCTGAACAGTCACCAAGACTAGAATGCTGGTTTTTAGAGATCCAGGATGCGTATACTTAATGCAGACACAGAAAAAACTTGCAGGCAGAGTAGTGATGAGGCAAACATGAGGAAGGCAGACAGAGTTTAGACAGACTAACGTAAACATGAACTGAACTTGGACTTGAAAGCGTAGGGACACACAGGCGTGAAGGCACACACTTGAAACACAGCAGGAATACAGGCAGGAGATAATGCAGGTAAATCACAATAGCACTAGACTACCTTTGCTGGTCACCAGGGAACCTAACGCTTAGGCACCCTCCTGCTGGAGAGGATGCCTTAAATACCTTGGGACCCTCTGACACTGGCTGGGGAAGTATTTGGGAATGTGTGGACTGGTCCTATAAGAGGCCCACCATGAGCGCGCACTCTCTAAGGGAGTAGCAGGCAGGAGCATGGAAAGGATGTTGGTGACTAGGTCACCAGATGATATGGTAAAATGTGTGGCGTCCACAGAGAACAGCAGGAGGGCAGCGGGCATGGACCACAAACAATTTGTCAGGTGGTCTAGTATGTAGTCTCTATTATCTATGGTGTGCATTAGTTTAGGGGATCTATAGTTATTTAGGGGATCTGATTTAGTAGTCTGCACTTCATTCAGGATTCTCGTCTGGTGTCTATGGGGCACATTAATTAAGACTGGTGTTTTAGATGCCAGTCTTAAAGGGGTTTTCCAGGATTTTACTACTGATGACCTATCCTCAGGTTATTTCATCAGTATCTGATCGGTGGGGGTCCGACACCTGGGACCCCTGCCGATCAGCTGTTTCCGAAGCTTCCTTCTCGCAGCTTACCAAGCATAGCGCCACATTGTACAGCGGCTGTGCTTGGTATCGTGCTCAGCCCCATTCACCTGAATGGGGCTGAGCTGCGCCTAGGCCATGTGACTGATGAACGTGAGGTCACTGGCCTAGGAAAGCTAAGAGAAGGCGCCTTCTCAAACAGATGATCGGCGGGGATCCCGGGTGTCAGACCCCCACCGATCAGATACTGATGACCTATCCTGAGGATAGGTCATCAGTAGTAAAATCCCGGAAAACCCCTTTAATAAAGCCCCATTGCTGACGGTGGATCACCAAAGTTATGAAGAGGCGCCGGAAATATTTCAGCTTGATAAATGACTCCCTATAGTTTTTCATTAGTCTAGGGTCTATTTTTAGTCTGGGGTCTGTATTCATTTTTGCAAGCAGTTGTGAAATCAATTACATCACATGTGATTCAAAAGCCTTAGGTTGGGGATATATTTGTTAAAAAAAAATAATAGTTATGTCTAGTTTAGTTTGTTTGTTTCTCAGAATCTCCTTAATTTTACTTTGGAAAAATTGCCAAGTGTTACTTGCACCTTTCTTGTCAATGTAAGTGTTTCATGTAAACAAGCAAAGATCAAGTGGAACCACAATGCTGTAATTACACCTGATCGTCGCTACAATGCTGAAGGCGAGCAGGTAAACAGTGAGGCACATTTACTATAGTGTCTGCGCCTGTTTTCATGATTATTCTTATTCTTACATTTTGCACCTGTTTTGGAGGCATTTGCGCCTGTTGCGCCTATTTTGAGTTTTAAGACTAATTCAGAAGTTTTCAAACTTTTGTGCCTATTTTCTGACCTTTATGTGGATGCTCCTCTTTTAGCGCCTCATTTAGTCGTAAAAACACTCTAATTTCTGTTCCACTCCAGGGCAGGTGTACTTTTCTGCCTCTCTTTTGAGTGATGAGTTGCATCACATTTTGCCTACTTTCATGTAGACATGCACCTAATTTTAGCTCACTTGCACCACATTTTTATACACATACTAATTAGGCCAGTGTAAGTGAATATGAACCTGTCTTACAAGAAAACCACCACTAGATGTCAGACTTAAACCACAAAAGAAAAACCTGATTTATTAAGGGATAATAAATGAGACACAAATTGAAGACAGATGTTGCCAATACTTCAAAAAAAGGTGAACTTGGTAATTGTGCCCCAATGTGTCTTTAAACAGCTGATCGGCAGGGGTGCCAGGAGTTGGATCCCCGCCAATCTGATATGACCAGTAAACCCCCTTAGTTAACTGTAAATCAGAAATACATTCTTTGGATACATCCTTTGGATTATATCAGCTTTTTATTTACTTCCAGTAGTATTCAGATTAGACATTTGCAACAAATTTGATTGAGACTAGAGATGAGCGAGCACTAAAATGCTCGGGTGCTTGTTATTCGAGTCAAATTTTTCCTGATGCTCGGGTGCACGTTTCGAATAACAAACCCCATTGAAGTCAATGGGAGACTTGAGCATTTTTTGCAGGGAACCAAAGCTCTGCACAGGGAAGGTTGCGTGAAAACCTGGAAACCTCAGAAAATGATGGAAACACCATGGAAATGGACAGGAAACAGCAGGGGCAGCATGCATGGATGCCTCTGAGGCTGCCTAATCGTACCATTACCCCACATTCTGGCCAACAGCCTTGGGTTGACCCTCAAGACAATTGTGCTGACCCAGACCAAGATGGGCAAGGCACATGCACTGGCACATGTTAGGAAAGCACCCAACTAGGTGCAACGAAGGTCCATCGCCGCCTGCGGGTGACACCACTGCCCATGCTGGCACTGCTGTCCTATCCCCTGCCCCACGACGCAGGCATAAGCCTGACACAGCGTGGTGACAGCGTGGTGGTGACACCAACAAGTGACCAAGTTAGATTGAGGTAGCAGGTGAACCACCCAAAAATTTACCCTGACACAGCATGGCGGTGAACCCAGAGTGACCAAGTGAGACTGAGGTAGCAGGTGAAGCACTTAAAATTTTACCCTGACACGGAATGGCGGTGAACGTCAGACGCCGCCTGCATGAGATTAGGGATAGAGCTGCTGTCTGTCAGGGAGAGTGTTAGGGCCACAATTTAGATGTTGGTTAGGCAGGAATCACCCACAAAGAACCCAACAGCCCTTCTAAGGGCTACAAGCACCTTTTTTTTTGGTCTCCTCCTGGCTGGTGCATGAGATTAGGGATAGAGCTGCTGTCTGTCAGGGAGTGTTAGGGCCTCAATTTAGATGTTGGTTAGGCAGGAATCACCCACAAAGAACCCAACAGCCCTTCTAAGGGCTACAAGCACCTTTTTTTTTTGGTCTTCTCCTGGCTGCTGGCTGGGACTTGTAGTGCAGCTACCGCCATCTTGGCTGCACACTGTTAGGGCGTGAAATTAGAATGTGGTTAGGCAGGAATCATCCACAAAGAACCCAACACTCCTTCTAAGGGCTACAACGACTTTTTTTTGGCCTCCTCCTGGCTGCTGGCTGGGACTTGTAGTGCAGCGACCGCCATCTCGGCTGCACACTGTTAGTGCGTGAAATTAGAATGTGGTTAGGCAGGAATCATCCACAAAGAACCCAACGGTCCTTCTAAGGGCTACAACGACCTTTTTTTTTTGCCTCCTCCTGGCTGCTGGCTGGGACTTGAAGTGCAGCAACTGCCATCTTGGCTGCATAATGTTAGGGCCTCAATTTAGATTTTGGTTAGGCAGGAATCACCCACAAAGAACCCAACACTCCTTCTAAGGGCTACAACGACCTTTTTTTTGGCCTCCTCTCGGCTGCTGGCTGGGACTTGTAGTGCAGCTACGGCCATCTCAGCTGCACGCTGTGCACAGCGACTGGTGGCAGAAGGGACAGCACGTGGTCCACACAGACCCAAAAGAAATTGCCCAAAGTCCTCTCAGTACTCATTTTTGCTGCTGCTGTACCTTGGCTTGCTGGGATCTGTAGTGCAGTCTTGGGAATACGTTTTTTCTCTCAGTTATATATACATACATATATATACAGTCCAGTGAACAATTATGTTGTGTGCTGTACAGTAGCGTCAGTCTAGGGTATATGTTTTTTCTCTCAATTAGATATCCTGATTTGCGGTACAATAGCCGCCGTCTAAAGACTACGTTTTTTTCTCTCACTTATATATACTACAGTGCAGTGAAAAATTCTGTCGTGTGCTGCACACTAGCCGGAGTCTAGAAAATATACATTTTTTCTCTCATTCATATATCCTACAGTGCAGTGAAAAATTGTGTGGTGTGCGTTATACTAGCGGCAGTCTAGAGAATATGTTTTTTCTCTCAGATATATTTAATACAGTCCAGTGAAAATCCGCAGTCTAGAGCACATTTGTCGCCTTTTACACACTTTAGTGGGACACTACAGATGACCGACGGACTGTGGTGTGAAACCTGTGCCACACCAGGATCAGCAGGGGAGCCACCACTACCAGCCTAACCACTACCAGCATGCGCAGGCATATGAGTGCTAAACACATGACTCAATGGAACCAAGGCCGTTCACCTCCTGCGGATCACACCACTGCTCCTTCCCCTGTGTCACATGCTGGCTCAGCGAGTCAACCCCCCGCCCAGGACCCCGGCACAAGCGCCTCCCGCCCTACAACCACCCCTTCACCTCCACGATCCTCCACACCCTACACCAATGTGTCCCAGTGCAGCCTTCAGCTGTCTTTGCATCAGACATTGGAGCGCAAGCGCAAACGCAAATACAATTCCACCCACCCACATGCACAAGCCCTAAACGTCCACATTTTCAAACGGCTGAGCCTGGAGATGCTGCGATATAGACTGGTAGAGACTGAGGCTTTCCGCAACCTGATGGCGGTGGCTGTCCCTTGGTCCTTGGTCCCCCACTATTTTTCACGATGTGCCGTCCTAGCCCTACACCAGCACGTGTCAGAGAACATCATCCGTGCCCTGACCAACGCGGTTACTGAGAAGGTCCACCTAACCACGGACACGTGGACAAGTGCTGGCGGGCAGGGACACTATATCTCCCTGACGGCACATTGGGTTAACTTGGTGGAGGCTGGGATCGAGTCTGACCCTGGGGCCGCTCATGTAATGCCCACACCAAGGATTGCGGGGCCTACCTCGGTCACGGTTTCAAAGACTTATTATGCCTCTTCCTCCAACCCCTCCTCCTCCTACTCTCAAATACAATCTGTGAGCACGGCGCCTTCAGTCGGTAGCTCTAGGCGCAGCAGCACTGCCGTGGGTAAGCGCCAACAGGCGGTGCTAAAACTGCTGAGCTTAGGTGACAAGAGGCACACGCCCAAGAGCTGTTACAGGGCATCACGGCGCAGACCGATCTTTGGCTGGTGCCGCTGAAACTGAAACCAGGCATGGTTGTGTGTGACAACGGGCGTAACCTGGTGGCAGCTCTGCAACTCGTCAGGCTCACACATGTGCCATTATACACCAATACTATTTCCCAAAGTAACAACAACCCATATAAACACTGCATATAAAACCTGCCTGGCCCACGTGTTCAATCTTGTGGTTCAGCGGTTCCTCAAGACCTACCCCAATTTGTCTGATTTGCTCACCAAGGTGCGACGCAGCTGGGCGCATTTCCGCAAGTCAACCACAGATGCTGCCGCTCTCAGGGCAGTGCAACGGCGCTTACAACTGACTGCTCACCGACTGTTGTGCGACGTGCCCACACAATGGAATTCCACATTACACATGTTAGCCAGGGTTTACCAGCAGCGAAGAGCAATTCTAGACTGCCAGATGACAACTTCCACAAGAACTGGTCTGATGTCTGATATCCATCAGGTGTTAAGCAACTTTGAGGAGTCAACACAGATGGTCAGCGGCGATGCTGCCATTATCAGCGTCACCATCCCGCTGCTTTGTCTGCTGAAAAAGTCACTGCTCAGCATGAATTCAGAGGCTTTGCGCTTGTCACAGGAGATGGGGGAAGAAGATACGTTGCTTGATAGCCAGACCACCTTCAGGTCTGTTTCTCAGCACGTATTCGAGGAGGATGAGGAAGAAGAGGAGGAAGAGGAGGAAGAGAAGGAGACTGTTGGCGAGACTGAAGAGGGTACCTATGCTCATTCCTTCTTATCTGTTGAGCGTGTATGGGCTGAAGAGGAGGAGTTGGAGGAGGAGGAGGAAATGGAGAGTCAGCCTATTGAGGAGATTATTGCGTGTTGGGACTCTGGCGCACATGGCTGACTTCATGTTAGGCTGCCTTTCCCGTGACCCTCGCGTTAGAAGCATTTGTGACAACACCGATTACTGGGTGTTCACCCTACTGGACCCCAGGTACAAGCAGAACTTTTCCACTCTCATTCCTGTAGAGGAAAGGAGTATGAGAGTGAATCAATATCAACAGTCCCTAGTGCACAAGCTGAAACTATCCTTCCCATCTGACACCGCTAGTGGCAGAGGACGTAGTTCTGTTGGCCAACTCGCGGGGGAGAGGAGGGGAGCAGGCAGCTTGTCAAGCACTGGAAGGGGAACACTCTCCAAGGCCTTTTCAAGTTTTATGGCACCCCAGCAAGACTATGTCACCTGTCCCCCAGTAGGGGGGAGCTGTTCAGAAAGATGGTGAGGGAGTACCTAGGTGACCATACCAACATCCTGCGTGATCACTCTGCTCCATACAACTACTGGGTTGCACAGCTGGACACATTGTCTGAACTGGCGCTGTACGCCTTGGAGGTGCTGGCCTGCCCTGCTGCTAGCATGTTGTCAGAGCGGGTCTTCGGTGCAGCTGGTGGCATCATCACTGATAAGCGTACACGCCTGTCAACTAACAGCGCTGACAGGCTGACGATTATTGAAATGAATAAAGCCTGGATTTCACCGGAATGCAAATCTCCACCGGGGGAAAGCAGCTCAACATGAAGATTCTTTATGTATCCTCTCCTCCTCCTCCTCCTCTTTGCACACAAACGCTGAGCCATAAGGCAATGTTTCTGAGGGCCAACTGGCGCTCTATACAAACAATGTTTACAGAGGGCCCTCTCTCCAATAAATTTTTTAGTAGCGTCAACTACAGACACTCAAAAACAATTTTACAGGAGGGTCAACTACAGACACTCCAAAAACAATTTTACAGGAGGGTCAACTACAGACACTCCAAAACAATTTTTTAGGAGGGTCAACTTCAGACACTCCAAAACAAATTTTTTGGAAGGCTCACCTGAAACCATTTGACTGCAATCTCAGTCTGACCAAGGCATTGGTGGTGTCACCGCCATGCTGTGTCAGTGTAAAATTTTATGTGCTTCACCTACTACCTGAGTGTAACTTGGTCAGTCTGTTGTCACCGCCATGCTGTGTCAGTGTAAAATTTTATGTGCTTCACCTACTACCTGAGTGTAACTTGGTCACTCTGTTGTCACCGCCATGCTGTTTCAGTGTAAAATTTTATGTGCTTCACCTACTACCTGAGTGTAACTTGGTCACTCTGTTGTCACCGCCATGCTGTGTCAGTGTAAAGTTTTATGTGCTTCACCTGCTACCTCAACTAACTTGGTCACTTGTTGGTGTCAACACTAGAGTGTGGCTACTATACCGCACACGACAGAATTGTTCACTGCACTGTAGTATATATAACTGAGAGAAAAAAAAGGAATTTTTAGACTGCGGCTATTTTACCGCAAACCACTACATTTTTCAATGGACTGTAGTACATATAACTGAGAAAAAAAACGTAGTCTTTAAATGGTGGCTATTATACCGCAAAGCACTCCATTTTTCACTGGACTGTAATACATATAACTGAGAGAAAAAACGTATTTTATAGACTGACGCTGCTGTGCAGCACACTAGAGAATTGTTTACTGGACTGTAGTACATATAGCTGAGAAAAAAACATAGTGTTTAAATGGCGGCTATTTTACCGCAAAACACTCCATTTTTCACTGGACTGTAATACATATAACTGAGAGAAAATACGTATTTTATAGACTAACACTGCTGTACAGCACACTAGAGAATTGTTCACTGGACTGTAGTATATATAACTGAGAAAAACACGTAGTCTTTAAATGGCGGCTATTTTACCGCAAACCACTACATTTTTCCATGGACTGTAGTACATATAACTCAGAAAAAAACGTAGTCTTTAAATGGCGGATATTTTAACGCAAAGCACTCCATTTTTCACTGGACTGTAATACATATAACTGAGAGAAAATTCGTATTTTATAGACTGACGCTGCTGTGCAGCACACTAGAGAATTGTTCACTGGACTGTAGTACATATAACTGAGAAAAAACGTAGTCTTTAAAGGGCGGCTATTTTACCGCAAAGCACTCCATTTTTCACTGGACTGTAATACATATAACTGACAGAAAATACTTATTTTATAGACTGACGCTGATGTACAGCACACTAGAGAATTGTTCGCTGGACTGTAGTACATATATATGAGAAAAAAACGTATTCTTTAGACTGTGGCTATTTTACCACAAACCACTCCATTTGTCACTGGGCTGTAGTACATATAACTGAGAAAAAACGTAGTCTTTAAAGGGCGGCTATTTTACCGCAAAGCACTCCATTTTTCACTGGACTGTAATACATATAACTGACAGAAAATACTTATTTTATAGACTGACGCTGATGTACAGCACACTAGAGAATTGTTCGCTGGACTGTAGTACATATATATGAGAAAAAAACGTATTCTTTAGACTGTGGCTATTTTACCACAAACCACTCCATTTGTCACTGGGCTGTAGTACATATAACTGAGAAAAAACGTAGTCTTTAAATGGCGGCTATTTTGCCGCAAACCACTCCATTTTTCACTGGACTGTAGTACATATAACTGAGAAAAAACGTATTCCCTAGACTGACGCTACTGTACAGCACACTAAATAATTGTTCACTGGACTGTAGTGTATAGAAATGATAGAAAAAAACGTATTCCCTAGACTGCACTACAGATCCCAGCAAGCCAAGGTACAGCAGCAGCAGCAAAAATGAATACTGAGAGGACTTTGGGCAATTTCTTTTGGGTCTGTGTGGACCACGTGCTGTCCCCTTTCTACCACCAGTGCACAGCGTGCAGCCAAGATGGCGGTAGCTGCATTACAAGTCCCGGCCAGCAGCCAGGAGGAAACCAAAAAAAAAAGGTGCTTGTAGACCTTAGAAGGGCTGTTGGGTTCTTTGTGGGTGATTCCTGCCTAACCAACATCCAAATTCAGGCCCTAACACTCTCCCTGACAGACAGCAGCTCTATCCCTAATCTCATGCAGGCGGCGTCTGACGCGAGCAGTGCAGGACCAGATTCTTATATTCCCAGGTCATCTGATCTGGCCAGCCAATCCCTGCTATCGACTTGTAGGGGCCCCACGTGATGCTAGGAGGTACCAAAGACTCTCCTGCATGTTGATTGGCTGAGAAAAGGCGCCTAACATGCAGGAAGAGGAAGATGCCATTTCCTCGAGGATCGTGATATGCTCGCCCGAGTAGCGAGCATATACGAATACCCTAATGCTCGAACGAGCACCAAGCTCGGACGAGTATGTTCGCTCATCTCTAATTGAGACCCCACAAAAGGTAAGCAATTAGCTACAAATACACAAGGTGGTGAAGCTAAAGTGAACAGTATAAGAACATAAGGTGGCTCCAACACCACAAACAAAGGTAGCCATTTAGAACAGGGTAGTACAGAAACTAGTTGTGAACACAAACGTAGGGTTAAAGGCTATGTACACCTTTGGAGACAATTTTCTTTTAATACTGTATTGTACTCATTTTGAGCTAAAAATCATTTTGTCAATTGGTCTTTATTAAAGATGATGCGCCATTTTCCCTGCACAGCTCAAAAATATGAATGAAGTGCAATACTTTATTGAGACACAATACATAAAAACTTTAAAAAAATGAATCACTACAACAGAAAAAGTTTGGTATTCCTGAGGGATGGTAACAAGCAATATATGGCATATGAGACATGAATATAACAGTAAGGCCCCATTCACACGACCGTGTGAATGGGGCCGTATCTATCCGCAAAAATGCGGGAATAGATGCGGCCCCATTCACCTCTATGGGGCCGGGAGCCGCGGCACAGAGGCTCTTTTGAAGCATGTCCTATACTTGTCTGTGCGCACGGACAAGTATAGGCATTTTCAATGGGGCTGCATGGCGTGTGTTCCGAGCGCTGCGGAACACGCGCCGGGCAGCCCCGTATATTTGCGGATCCGCAGTAATGTGGCCCCGCAAATATACGTTCGTTTGAATGGACCCTTACTGTACATTCAAACGTGTGAATGGGGCCGTATCTATCCGCAAAAATGCGGGAATAGATGCGGCCCCATTCACCTCTATGGGGCCGGGAGCCGCGGCACGGAGGCTCTTTTGAAGCATGTCCTATACTTGTCTGTGCGCACGGACAAGTATAGGCATTTTCAATGGGGCTGCACGGCGTGTTTTCCGAGCGCTGCGGAACACGCGCCGGGCAGCCCCCGTATATTTGCGGATCCGCAGTAATGTGGCCCCGCAAATATACGTTCATTTGAATGGACCCTTACTGTACATTCAAACGTGTGAATGGGGCCGTATCTATCCGCAAAAATGCGGGAATAGATGCGGCCCCATTCACCTCTATGGGGCCGGGAGCCGCGGCACGGAGGCTCTTTTGAAGCATGTCCTATACTTGTCTGTGCGCACGGACAAGTATAGGCATTTTCAATGGGGCTGCACGGCGTGTTTTCCGAGCGCTGCGGAACACGCGCCGGGCAGCCCCCGTATATTTGCGGATCCGCAGTAATGTGGCCCCGCAAATATACGTTCGTTTGAATGGACCCTTACTGTACATGAAATACTAATAAATCAATTGTAAAAATCGGTAAGCAAAACGGTAATGGCCATAGGTACAATACAAATGGCTTATCGTAAAACCAACAACGCAGTTACTGATACTGCAGAGCAATGGTAGTTAGTAAACAAAAGTGCCCCCAAAGGAAGGTGTGCCGAAATGCGAGTTGAGGTTTACGTATGGTACTTGTCCTCATTCATCTTAACTGCAGTGCATTACTTTATATTTTATATTACTTTATATACTTCTAGTTCAGCCTGCCAACTTCCGCACGCTGCACAGTCACAGCACAGTGAGCGACCAAGGACGACCGGGAAGCGGTTAGTACAAATCCTGGGGAGTACAGAGTCCTCCTGTACTAATGAGTGCTTTCATAGTATTTGCCCCATAAGACGTGCAATGGGCGGCCTCCCCCCATGGCCCTATTCTCTCAAGGAATATCGCCTCCCTGGTGTAGGAATGCCGAGTGGTGTAATTGTGACCTAAAATGTCTCTTGTGTGTGTCACGGTACTCCTACCTGGATATGGCTGGATCCCAGGCTTTGGCTCCGAAGCAATAAATAGTGGGAATAATTGAGGGATTGAGATGAATAAATGAGTCCAGACCTTGAGATGAAATCCAACGCAGCTTTACTTGGGTAGACTTGAATCCAAACAACAATTTCACGGCTTTGTCTTGGTCCCAGTAGGTTTTAGCATATAAATGGCAGGCAAACACACTTCTGCTCTAACTCTGTCGCTCACTGCTGTACTGCCAAGCTATCTGTAAACTTGGATTTCTCCTGAATGCTGCTCTTCTCTCATTGGTCGAACATGTATTGTGCCATGGAACTACTTCCTGGCTTCTGAGGCTTCAGGTTTCTGCCTCTCTGGCCAGCAGAGCTGAAGGTGCTCTGGCTGGCATGGGCACGTCCAGCAGAGACATGCCCCTGCACACCTTTCCTTAGCAGGGGGTAAACTAGAACTAACTGGTTCTAACTGGATCCCCACCCTTCCTGCTGGAAGTGGGACTAGCCCACTTCTCTCCAGGGGGTGTGGGGGTTCAGAATGGCATGGAAAGGTCCATTCTGAGTAACTACAGCTCTGCCATGTTTGCTGCCACCTGCTGGTGAACCAGGTACATTACATGTAAAACAGTTGCGTTAAGTGCACAGTTTGTGGTGAACCTGGAATAAAATACATGAGATTACATTGGGGTTAGCCCATAAAAGATAGTAGCAGGGCATAGGAGTGGTATTACATTCCTCCTTACTTAAAGGCAAGCCATGCTCAGCTTGTGCTTAGGTTGTGCTCTAAGGGTACCCAAGGAAAAATTCAAGTGCTGCATGAAACATTTTACTATTATGACATACATATACTACATAACAAAAGCTACCTCTAGGTTCCTGTCCGTATGAGTAGGGTGTCTATTCACAGTTTGCCCTCTCAGTAATAACCAGTGAACCAACAAGACTGCACTAAGCACTCAAATGCTACAGTTTTGTGTATACTGAGCTCTAGTACCAGCGGAAGCGTGGGGGTGTCATGTACTGTGATCCCTCCACGATACTATGAGACGCCTGCAAATAGAAGGGTGGATTCATCCTGTAATCCCTTCCAAGCACCAAGGTCTATATAAAGCTTTTCGCACGGTCACCTTGATGACTGCACGGGTAGCTAAACATACATATCCATAAGGCGGTGCACAATACCTTAGGGCGCACTAAACTAGGAGGAGGAACTGGGTCTCTCTCATGCAGGATTATCCCTCTAAACACACAATAGCAGCGGGTTTAGCCTTGACGGTGTTAGACCTGCTTGTGACTTACCACTTGGTCCCACCTGTGTACCTAGGCTATCTAAAAGAAGGTGACATAAGACCATTAGTATTAACGTCCTCAGAGGCAGTCTATATGAGCTAGAAAGTAAGGTGCTAGCTATCCGTCAAGTGCATCATTTTACCACATTCCATACAAAAAGTGCATAGGATCACATTGCGGTATCTGTAAAAAAGTACATACAATGTGCGAAAGTGTTAAAACGTGGATGAAATATAAAATGTTATTGCAAAAATAGTGCAAATACAATATAAAGACATAATGCAAAAATATAGTGCAATAAATTCTACATTGGTAACCATAATAGGCTCAAGTATACGTCTGAGTCTCTTTTCTTCAGTGCTTGGCTATAACCTGGAACAAATAGTCACTAGTAAAATAGAACAAAAGAGTCACTAGTAATCCACATGGGGTAACATAGTCATTATCTGTAATCCATACGGGTAATTTGTGATCCACTTGGGGTAATAATATAAAATAGCAGCAGTTTTTATGAGAACCCTTTTTGCAAAGGGGGCTCCCACTTAACCTGAGAAGAGGGGAAAAAGGAAATGGCGCTCTTAGATGCAACTGGGAGATATTTTTTTGCAGATGGGGGGAGTCCTTACGATCCATGTCCATCTTGGTGAGAGACAAACAAACAGATGGGCCAACAAGTTCTCACACGTCAGGCTCAGTCCATGTTGTGGCTCCGGTAGTCCGATGGATGATTTTCCTCACAGCACGAGGTCTCCTTAGATGAGGCACTTGAAGTACTCCTCCTGGGTCCTATACTTGAGGGCACAAAGGTCCTTCTTTAAGCTGTGTGACATCCTCCTCGCTATCACTGCTATCTCTGGTGCCTTCCATGGGGTAACTTGGAATTGAAGGACCACCTTCTTCTGGAAGATCCTCTGTAAGCCTTGGCCTTTTCCTTGTAGGTGACAGGTTCTCCGGAGAGCAGTAAAGGATAGATCCTTGGTCTTTCATTGCAAGGAGCTCAGCATTTGGTGGTGGTTCCGGAGTGCATAGAGCAGTATCAGTGGACTCCTCACCGATGGATAGGTCTCTTTTAGTGGTTGGAGGATCTGGTAGTGTCATACCAGGTATGCTGTCTTCAGCAGGCGGCTAAAAGGAAGTCTTGGAGGCTTTGTGCAATTCCCTTTCTCTGCACTCTTTTTCCTCCACTATTTCTTTATATGTTTTTATCCTTTTTCTTCTTTCTGAAAAGTCACTTTCTCCACTAAGCATCCTCTTCATCTTTTTCCTCCTGTGGGCCTCCTGACTAGAGGTCAGACTAATGCCAATACGCTTAGTCTAATTTGAGATGCTTCCAGACTGTTGATAAATAGTTGGCAAAAGACAGGTGAAGCAAATACACCTGTCTAATTGTATGCCTAAAAACAGGGGAGTTTGATAAATGTGCCCCATTGTGCACAGATTTGTTAGCGACTGTCCCATTGACATGCATGGTATGGAATTTCATAGAACTTATTGCCACAAATTTGCTCCACGTAGGTTTATCCTTATAGTAAATTCACATGCGCAGATTTTATTGAAAACAGTTCTGCAACCTTTACATTCTTCTGTATGGATCTTGTAGAAATTAATTTGCTTGCTACCTAACAACGTCATTCAGATGAATAGAACTGCAACAAATTTGCCATGTGTGAACAACTCCTTGCACTTCACTAGTTGTCTTTTAATTAGGAACTTGTATTTATTTTGTATCTATTGCACCAATGTCATGTGACAATTTTTATAATGGAAGTCTATGGTGTCGCACTGCAGCATGCGACATGCTGCAACTGCGACACGACAGTCGCAGAAAAGTCCATCCAGGATGGGTTTTTCTGCGACTGTCGTGTTGAAGCCGCAGCATGTCGCAGTGTGGCACCATAGACTTCCATTATAAAACTTGTTGTGCAACATTGGTGCTACACAATGTCGCGCGACAACTGTCGCGCGTGTAGTTGTGCACTATGTGTCGCACGACTTACTAGGCTAGGGCTACACGGCGACACCCGTTGTAGCCAGGATCCCTGAGTAGCAGGGATCCCATAGAAATGAATGTCGCGTATCAACTGTCGCCGTGTAGCCCTAGCCTTAGGCTACTTTCACACTAGCGTTTTAAAATTCCGGTATTGAGTTCCGTCATAGGGGCTCAATACCGGAATAAAACGCTTCACTTTTGTCCCCATTCATTGTCAATGGGGACAAAACTGAACTGAAGACAACGGAATGCTCCTGAAAGCATTCCGTTCCGTCTTCAGACCGGAGAACAAACCGCAGCATGCTGCGGTTTGCTCTCCGGTCCAGGCATCCGCACCAAGACGGATCCGGAATGACCCCCAATGCAAGTCAATGGGGGTGGATCCGTCTGATGTGACCATAATGGTAACCGGATCCGCCCTCCATTGACTTTCAATGGAGTCCATTACGGATCCGGGTACACATAGACACATACAGACATAAACATACACACACATAAAGACATACAAACACACATACATACTTACATGCTCCCCGGCAGGTCTTCGGAGCGTCAGGACGGCTCACACAGGTCACGATTCCCCACAGCGCCCTCTGCTGGGCGCCTGGTGGAATCGTCAGATGACGATTCCACCAGGCGCCCAGCAGAGGGCGCTGTGGGGAATCGTGACCTGTGTGAGCCGTCCTGACGCTCCGAAGACCTGCCGGGGAGCATGTAAGTATGTATGTGTGTTTGTATGTCTATATGTGTGTGTATGTTTATGTGTATGTATATGTATGTACTGTGTGACATGTGTGGGGCCGGAGCGCGGTTCCGGCTCCACACATGTCACTGCGGCAGGCCTGATCCGGCAGCACCCTTCACCTGCCGGATCAGGCCTGCCGCCAGTGTGAAAGTAGCCTAACTCAGCGAAGTATTAGGGTCTGTTCACATTGTATTTGCTGGCAAGATCTCAAATGCATAACTGACATATGGCATAGCCAGATGGGGCGGGGCGGCGGGAGGGAAGCTAAAGATGGCTGCAGTATCTTTGTTTTCCCTTTTCCCCTTTGGCCTCCGCACATGCGCCCTAAATGATCCAATAAATTTTGTTCCACTTCACAATTGTGACCCACTTGTTGTTGATTCTTCACCAAAAATGTAAAATGTTATATCTTTTTGTTTGAAGCCTGAAATGTGGCAAAAGGTTGAAAAGTTACAGGGGGCCAAAAACTTTCGCAAGGCACTGTATCATACGATTGCAGCTAGTTACTCATTATTCTATGTGATATTTCAGCTTATTGAAAAAAGCTATTGCCAAAAACGTTCTGAGCTATATTTGAAAGCGCATAAATAAAAGCTGTCTTCGAAGCAATCATTTGGAGTACAGGAGTCTTTGTCTACATTGTTTCATTTGGCTTGGGAACCGTCTTCTGCTACTCAACATCCATTTATGAGTGTGACCTGACCTGCTTCAACCAGATATTCTTTGTCATTCCCCGTGAACGGAACTGTTCCTACTTTTGACCATGGTCTATTTGGAATTGTATGTGGTTGCAATGTCTCTTTTGGCTGCTTATCATTGCACGATGCACATATTTCACACTGTGCTATAAAGTTTTTTATGTGGTCATTCATTCCAGGCCAGTAAACATACTCTTGTGCACGACATAGACATCCTTCTACACCTAAGTGAATAGAGTGTAATCTTTCTATTAAGTCTCTTCTGGTATAACAGCCCTTTCTCCTTTAAAGATGATTCCATGCTGCACGGAGAGTTCATCCCTTATGTGAAAAAATGGAGAAACTTCCATTGGAGCATGTTGCTTGTATTTTGGCCATCCCTTCAAGATGACACTCTTTAAAATCTGTAGACTTTTATCTTCCTCTGTGCAGGTCTGTATTTGTTTCAGTCTGTCTTTTGAGACAGACAGATATTCACACATATTGATGCTTTCAATGTCTTTTCCTTCTTCATTTGTGATGGGTAAGTAAGCTCTGCTTAGGGCAATCAGTAAATCCTTCCCTGGACAGTAAACAAATGTCAAAATCATAAATAGTCAGCAGAAAGGTTGTGGGGGGATGGCACTACACAAAAAGGCTAATGTCCATGTGAACATGGGTTCCCTCATAAAACTGGAGTCAGCTTCCGCTGTGGTGCTCAGCAAAAAGTAAATAGCAAAGAACTTGCAAAAAGCATGTGTAGAAAGAGAATTGATGCGGCACTCACCAGAGTCTTCTTGCTTCTTAAAGTTTTATTAAACACTTACATAAAAACAGGTTGCAGGGCAGACGCCATTCAGTGCACCAGGAGACCAGCGGCGACGTTGAAAATCCCTTTCTTAATCGCATCCACACTTTCCTTCGTTATGTGGATGATATCTTTATTGTTTGGTTAGGAACTAAGGAAGCAGAAGCTTTCACAAAATACCTCAATGAATATAATTCAATGAACATGCGCTTTACTTTTAATTTTGGGGGAAGACAACTGGAATTTCTGGATGTTGCTGTATGGGTGGGGGAGGGTGGTCTGTTGACTGAGGGCTTTAGAAAGCCCACGGCGACTAACTCCCTGCTCCACTATGACAGCTTCCATCCAGAAAGCGTAAAAAAAGCAGTCCCCTATGGGCAGTTCACATTCTCTTTCAGATTTTGCCCAATGTCCCAGGCCATCCGGAGGGTGGTCTTGGGACATTGGGCTATCTTAGAGAGGGATGCGAGTCTGGCCACATTAACCAAAAAACCCCGTATTACTTTCAGACACAGTCACACAATTAGAGACACCATAGTCAGAAGTAGATTTCATGAGAAAAAAAAAGCACTTGGATTAGGGACTTAGTTTCCCCGGGCAACTATAGATGCGGGAGTTGTTCTTTTTGTGCTTTTAATTGTCAGAAGAGATTCCTATGTTTTGGAGGTCTATGGCATAACGTCCATGATTTTATTACCTGCAGGAGCAAGTACATTGTATACCTAGTTCTCTGTCAATGTGGTCGATTTTATATAGGTAAGACAATCAGATGTTTGTATGAGAGATTCAGGGAACACCTGAACTCTATCGTTACAGGCAAAGGATGTCCCAGATTAATCGATCACATAAGAAGAGAACATCAAGGTAATACAAATGTGCTGAGTTTTGCTGGTTTAGAAATGATACATATTCTGCCACAGGGAGGGGACAGGCATAGAGTCCTCTTACAAAAAGAAGCAAGATGGATTATCAGAGCGGGAGCCATTGGACCTCATGGTATGAATGATAGGAATGTTGTGCTGCTGCTCCGTCACAGTGTGCCGGGACAGCGGCCCTTTAAGAGGCGGTGACGCAGCTATGTCATCAGGAAGCGGCCAGAGGAAGCACGTGTGTGCGAAACGGCCGTCGCCGCTGGTCTCCTGGTGCACTGAATGGCGTCTGCCCTGCAACCTGTTTTTATGTAAGTGTTTAATAAAACTTTAAGAAGCAAGAAGACTCTGGTGAGTGCCGCATCAATTCTCTTTCTACACATGCTTTTTGCAAATGTCAAAATCATATTTCTAAAGTCTCAAAAGCATTCGCTGAAGTCTTTTTGGGGCATTCAGTTGTGGCTTCTTTGTAATACTTTCTAAAGGCTTGTGATCCGAATGCACCACTACTTGTTGACCATAGAGGTACTGGTGGAATTTCTCCAACCCAAATACTACAGCTAGTAGTTCCTTCTCGATTTGAGCATATCCTTGCTCTGTTAGAGTTAAAGCTTTGCTTGCATACGTGATTGGCTGTTTATCTTGCATTAGTGTGACTCCAAGGCCTGTTTCTGAGGCATCACATTGTACTACCACTGCTTGATCTGGATCAAAATATTCTAGTGTTGCTGTGTCTGCAATAGCATTTTTCACTGACTGCAAAGCAGTTTTATGGCTTTCTGTCCATTCCCAGAGTATGTCTTTGTGAGTTAGCTGCCTCAGTGGCTCACACATGTCTGATAAATGCTTGCAAAATTTAGAAAGATAATTCACCATGCCCAGGAATCATTGAACTTCACATATATCTATAGGTGTAGGCATGTCCTATATTGCCCTCACCTTCTCTGGATCCACTTTAACACCATTTGAAGTTAGAAGATGCCCAATATATGGTACTGTCAATTTTAGTTTGAATTTTCCGGGTTTAGCTTGATTCGTTTTTTTCTATATCTGTCCAAGAATTGTATCATCTTTTTATCGTGATCCTTTGTTGCCGATTCTAGATCATCACCTTCTCCAACTAGTAGTATATCATCTGCTATTATTTTTACTCCAGACAGTCCTTCCAAAGCTTGCATCAATTTTCGTTGGAACACTTCTGGAGCCAAGCTTAATCCCATGGACATTCTTAGCCACTTATAGCGTCCACATGGGGCAGAAAATGCTCTCAATAAACTTGATTCTTTATCCAGTTCCACATGCAAGAACCCATTTTTCACATCACATACCGAAAATATTTTAACCTTTGCCAGATCTGATAGAACACCTTCTATTGTAGGCATTGGATAGTGATTTCTTTTAAGAGCCTTGTTCAGTGGCTTAGGATCAATGCATATTCTTAACTTGGCTGATGGTTTTTTCACTACCACCAAACTACTTATACAGTCTATGCTTTCCTGTACTGGTGTTATCATGCCTCTGCTGTGCAAATCCTGCAGTTCCTCTTTAAGTAGTTGCAAGGCGACAGGTACTCTTCTTGTAGGCTGTATTGTATGATCAATTTCTAATTTGTATTTACCTTCCAGACACCCATCACCTTCAAATAAATCAGCATACTCTGTTTTTATGTTCTGAAAATCCAAAATGCATTCTGCCTTTTGTTTAGGATTTAGAGTATTCTGAGAAACCTCCAGAGCCATGATGTTATGGGACTACACCTTTATTAAGTCCATAGCCTGAACTGCTTTAACTCCCAGCAAAGGAATGTGATCGTCCTCCTGCAGCACAGTGAATTCCACTCTATAGCTCTTTCTGTTAGGTGGATTTCTTAATTTTAGCTTGCATGTTCCCATGGGTTTCAGAACACTTTTGTTGTATATCACTAGTACCTTATCAGTGGGCTCAATGCGAACTTGTTAAGCAGAGTAAAAGTAATGACATTGCAGCTTGCTCCACAATCCAGCTGAAATCTTATGGGCTATTCATCCACCATAAATATGGCAAAGAGCTACTTTGCATCATTGGCTACTGGATGTTTGACTAAATTATCTCTTAGCCATGTGATGTGATGTCCTCTGTGCTGTCACTGTCTGTGTCCTGGGTCACTGTGTGGACTTGTTTGTACTGTTTGCTGGTTTTCAATCTGCACATAGCTAAGAAGTGGTGTGTCTTGCCACAAGTCCTGCAGGTCTCCCCATATGCTGGACATTTCTCTTTGTCTCTCTCATGTCTTTTGCCAAAGTATTTACACTGGACTGAGCTGGCAGGGAGCCTGCTCCTTACTCTCCCTTTCACAGATGCTACATATACTGAGGCATCACTGGTGCCCTCCATCATCTTCAGGCTGGTTTAGTCAGCTCAGCAGCCCTGCAGATTTGTATACATTTCTCCAAAGCCAGTTCTTCCTCCCTCAGTAATCTTTCTCTGAGGTGAGAGTCTCTGATGCCCCACACTATCCTGTCTCTGATGAGGGAGTCCCTAATGTCCCCAAATCCATAAGTTGCAGACAGTCTCCTCAGTTCTATCACATATCTGTCCAGACTTTCCCCAGCCTCCTGATTCCTTGAGAAGAACTTGCATCTCTCCACTGTCTCATTCTTTTTGGGGTCACAGTGCTTATCAAATGCCTGCAGTATGTCTGCCAGTGCCAGGCTATCTGTACTTACAGTTGCTGATTCTCTGTACAGTCTAGTTTTCACACAATCTATATTTATAGACAGCAGACTTGCTATTCAGAGGTCCTGTGCCCAGCTGCCACCATGTTTTGTTAGTTAGTCCTGCTCCAGATGCTCATACACTGTAGTTAGTAGCAGACATTTTATTAGGTGTACATCTTAGCTACCATTACAGATGTGGCTGTTCATAGAACTACAACCAACAAGTTGCAATAACACAGTTGTACCAATATCTAAGTAGTGAGACCCCTAGAGGCCATACACAGCATATAACATATTGCTACATAGACTGTAGCCAACCTACCTTGAGGTGGTCATAAGAGGAAAATTGATGACAAATTGAAGAAACGGATAATAGGAATGGTAACCAAAGAGATCAGAACAATTTCCAAAGAGATTAGAGGTGAACTCCAAGGTCAAGGTATATCAGTGTAAGATCCCACCATCAGTCGCTGTCTTAGCCAAAGTGGACTTAATGAAAGATGACCCAGCAAATCATAAAAAGCAAATCATAAAAAAGTAGGCATTGGAATTTGCCAAAATCCATATTGACAAGCCACAAAGCTTCTGGGAGGATGTCGTTTGGACAGATGAGACAAAGCTTTTTAGCAAGTCACATCAGCTCTATGTTCATAGATAAAAAAAATGAAGCCAACTGTGCAACATGGAGGAGGCTTGGTTATGTTTTGGGGCTTCTTTGTTGTATCTGGCACAGGGTGTCTTGAATCTGTGTAGGGTACAATGAAATCACAAGACTATCAAGGCATTCTGGAGCGAAATGTGCTGCCCAGTGTCAAAAAGCTAGTTCTCAGTCATGGGTCCTCCAACAGGATAATGACCCAAAACACACAACTAAAAACAACCAAGAATGGCTTAGGGCAAAACACCGGACTATTCTGAAGTGGGCTTCTATGAGCTCTGATCTAAATCATATTGAACATCTGTGGAAGAAGCTGAAACATGTAGTCTGGAGAAGGCACCCTTCAAACCTGAGACAGCTGGAGCAGTTTGCTCACAAGGACTGGGCCAAAATATCTGTGGACAGGTGCAGAAGTCTCATTGAGAGTTACAGAAATTGCTTGATTGCAGTGATTGCCTCAAAAGGCAAATACTGTATTAAATTAAGGGTACCATCATTTTTATCCAGGCCAGTTTCATTAGTATGTTTTATAAATTATTCTGTTGAACCACAATTCAAAAGCAATGTCTGATTTTCATTAGCTGATTTTCAGTAAATTTTGATTTATTATTACTTTTGTCAGTTTCAAGTTATTTTGGTGACCATTGTGGGTTTTTCTTTCTTTAATGGAAGGGTTCCAACAATTTTGTCCACGTGTATGTGTTAAACAGTCAAGAGGAAAACACGTGAGCCTAGTCTAAATGCTGCATTAATTTGCTAAGTATGGAGCTATATTATTATTACTGTCTTTGGCCACCAGTTACTCTTTGTGAACTGTGTTTGATTTAGGTATTGATTTTTCAAAGTGAAAGGCGCTCAATAGTGATTTCGACATAGGTTGTTGCCTATTCCATAATTCGACTACATGGTGAAGTAGCAGAGTTTCTGCTATTGTCTCCATCGTGTGCTGGTGGAAGTCCACCAGGGGCGGATTGGGAAGTCAACGTGGCCCTGGAAAAAAAGCATAAAAGTGGTCCCATGTTATGGGCAGTGCCAAATCTGTAGAGGGTGGAGCCAAACCAAGTGGGTGGGTCAACAATTAGGATAGTGTGCTTAGAGTGCCATGACAAATTTATACCCCATTTTGTACCCCCTTTACTTTAGTTATGCTGCCAACATAACGGTAATGTCCCTTTAGTGCTCCTTCACATTAGTTAGGCCCCCACTCAATAGTAATACTAGTAATTCATTCTATTGTGACTTCTATCCAGCCACTGAGTGCCAAAGGATCTGAAGGCAGTTGGCATTGGTAGCCTGTTAGGAGGAGGGCTGGCAGCATGATAATGAGATTTCAGCAAGACTGCTTTTGACCTGGTGCACTCACATCAATACACATGGCAGCCGCTGCCGCTGACTCTGCTGCAATGTCATTATTATGGCACAATGTGTGAAGTGAAGGCGTGACCCACAGTGTCTTGGGACCATCGTATGTGACTACTATCAACCGCTCCTCTTATAACGCTCCAGCACTGATATAATGTCACGCTCTGGTGTGGAGGGTATAGCCACACCAAGCGTAAGAGGGAAGGGAAAAGGACCAAACAAGGGAAACGGTCACCTCCTGTAGGAAACCCTGAAACTAGGCCCTGACTGACTACCAGTATGAACAGGCCTTAGTGGTAGGAGAGTTCATACACAGGAACCTAATAACACCTGACCCTAGAGAACCCTGCCACTAGTGACAGGGGAAGGAGTCAACCCGTTCCTCCAAAAGGCCGGATGAACAGGAGACTCCAGAAGGCAAAACCACAACAGGGAAAAGTAGGATAAACACAAAAGGGAAAATGACACTTATCTTAATGCAGATATTGCAGCAACCAGATCTCAGACGAGATCCACACCACACACAACAATGTCAGCAGAAAGTATAAACCGCAAGCGATACTGGGAAAGGAAGAGATAAATAGGGGAAAGATAATCACCATACCCGCAACAGCTGAGGGGAAGGGGTGTGGTAAACAGCAACCAAACCAAGAGGAAAACATGTCAAATTATGTTACTTTTGAAAGTCTTGCCGAATGCCTGCAACCTGATGCAGGCACATTCGTGACATATAATCTCCAGAGATATTACATCATATGTGACTGATATCAGCCGCTCCACTGATATAACCTCCAGATACATTACACCACATGTGGCTGATATCAGCCACTCTTATAATGCTCCAGCTCTGATATAAGCTCCAGAGGGCAGGGGGAGATGTCAGAAGGTGAGATAGTTGGGGGCAAGGATCTGTGATGGGGCAAGGGCAACAGGGGGACACTGGAGTTGCAGGGGCTCTGTAAGGTCAGGGGGGCACAGAAATACACTTGAACACAGCACCTTCAGAACTAGCCCCATACAGTAACTTACCGCCCTGCTGCTGTGTGTAGAAGGGGTGCAGGGACCAGTGAGGGGACTTCATACTGCACATGAGGCACAGTAATATTACCTGGAGTGAAGGGTCAGAGTCTCAGCTGGCCAGTTCTCATCTTCTTCTGCAGCCACTGCTGGACTGGGAGGAGTCCCTGTCCCATCCTCAAACGGACTATCTCACTGCAGAGAGGAGGGGGGGCAACCTTCTATTTGGGTCAGTAAATGTTCATATGGGCTGGTGAGGGCAGCTGTGAATGGCCCCTATTTTGCTTCTTTACAGCAGTGCCCCTGACAGTGCTCAGTTACTGCCCTGATGGTGAACCTGCTGCGCTGATACACATTTGATATGAGAATGATAGTCCGGACTTGCAGCATGCGATGTAATTACACAGACATTGGAAGCCTCCTGCCCCCCTTCACTTTCTCATTATCATGGTGAGAGCCAGAGGCGTAGCTAGAGGTTCAGCACAGGGGGGGCAAAACATATTTGAGTGGGCCCCCAAAAGTGGCTTCCCAAACGCACGTTTCCAACTTCACAGGCACATACTACTAGTTGTGGTTATAATATTGTATTAGAAAGATGACTGTATAAACTGCTAGATCATCTATGCTGTTAAGTACAGTACAATAGACTTTCTACATACCCTACTCTAAATACTGTACCACATGATGCAGTAAAATATAGGAGTAATAGGAGCTAAAAACAAGGGCACTTCTATGTTAAAGGAAATCTGTCCCCAGCTTTTACATCACTAAACTAACAGTCCCCTACCCCCATCAGACCTCAGATAAGCTTAATGTGCCCCCATCAGACCTCAGATCAGCAAAATGTGCCCCCATCAGACCTCAGATCAGCAGAATGTGCCCCCATCAGACCTCAGATCAGCAGAATGTGCCCCATCAGACTTCAGATCAGCAGAATGTGCCACCATCAGACTTCAGGTCAGCCTACTGTGCCCCCATCAGACCTCAGATCAAGCAGAATGTGCCCCATCAGACCTCACATCAGCCTACTATGCCCATCAGACCTCAGATCAGCGTATTGTGCCCATCAGACCTCAAATCAGCGTATTGTACCCCCATCAGACCTCAGATCAGCAGAATGCGTCCCCATTAGTCCTCACATCAGCCTACTGTTCCCCCATCAGTCCTCAGATCAGCGTATTGTGCCCCATCAGACCTCAGATCAGCATATTGTGCCCCCATCAGACCTCAGATCAGCAAAATGTGCCCCCATCAGACCTCCCATCAGCCTACTGTGCCCCATCAGACCTCACATCACCCTACTGTGCCCCCATCAGACCTCAGATCAGCGTATTGTGCCTCCATCAGACCTCAGATCAGCGTATTGTGCCGACATCAGACCTCAGATCAGCGTATTGTGCCCCATCAGACCTCACATCAGCCTACTGTGCCCCCACCAGACCTCACATCAGCCCACCCAGCCACATAAGATGAAAATAAAAAATCTTTCTTACCTGTCCGGCGCTGCGGCTGCCCTCCGGTCCGGCGCTCCACTGTCTTCCCTGGCCGGCCCGCACTATGACCTGATGCTGCGTGCATAGTGCACGCCGGCCAGGGAGACAGTGGAGCGCCGGACCGGAGGGCAGCCGCAGCGCCGGACAGGTAAGAAAGATTTTTTATTTTAATCTTATGTGGCTGGGTGGACTGATCTGAGGTCTGATGGGGGTCCCTAAATACAAGTGAGCGCTTCCATAATGGAAGCGCTCACTTGTATTCGCCTGTATTCATCCTTGCTGGGCCCCCCCGAGTCACTGGGCCCGGAGCCGTCGCCACCCCTGCCCCCCTGGTAGCTACGCCTCTGTGAGAGCGCAGCAGGTCTTTTGGGCGATGTCTGTGTAGTTACATTGCGCAGGCTGCAGGTCCATACTATCATTATTATACAAGTGTGTGTCAGCACAGCAGGGCCGCTGTGATGTGTATCGGTGCTGGGCAGGCAATAATTGTGGGAACAGTGAGGCAGAGCACACCAGCCCACTGCATAATAAAAGGCTATCATCCCACCGGGAAGTTTCCCTGTAAGGTGAATAGCCAATCCACGCCTGAAGTCCACCCTCATTTGTTGAGATTAAAGATGCGCAAGCACCAAGTAAATCAATTTTGAATGAGATTCTAGCAGCAGCAATTAAATCTAATGTGGCTCTTGGTACACTGTCCTCCCAGATCTCAGAAGTTAAACTCTACTGTTGATCAATGTGTTTGTAAGATGATTGTATGAAACTTACTAATATAGTCTTTGTTGATATTCTGCTCCATTTACTAGATTTTATAAGGTATTCTCCCTTATTGGTCAAGTCTTTTATGCTGTTCACACAGAGGTTCTGTCCATAAAATGGCTGCTGATGGAGCGTCATGTGATCAGGAAAATAACTCAGTTTCCTCCACTTAAGCACACTGCACCTGCAATAAAACTCTCAACATTGCAAGTGCAGATGGCAGATGTGGTGTATTTGAGTGGAGAAGGCTGAGTGATGTGTCTGGAGTTACTTTTGTCTGGTCACATGACCCTCCATCAGCAGCCATCTTATGGACAGGTCTTCTGTGTGGACACAGTAAGAGGACATGACGTATGAAATATAGCAAATGGCACAGAATATCAACAAACACTATATTAGTAAATGTCATATAGTCATCCTACCAACACATTGGTCAAAAGTAGCCAGAAAGTGGCCAACCCCTTTAAGGTTGATATGACTTAATTTATGGACGCCAAGCTTGACGCCACAGAGATTAGGGTAAGTAATGCAGAAGATGCACCTGCTCCAGTGATAAAAGATGTCAAAAGTATTGTGTTCTCCTGTTAAAAAATGTAGTTAGGGCCCATGTACATAGTCAGGGACTGGGATAGTGGAAAAGGGCAACTGGAAACCACTGTATGTTACACACAGGCGTCTTCAGCACTCAGTAGAACTGAAGACTGAAGACAGGCTCTCCTTAGCAATTCTCAGTTAGATCTTTGCTAAGAAGACTCTTTATACCCTAATACAGTATATTACAAAAAAATAGTCCCTACACTATAATAAACATAAACTGAAATGACATAATGTTTCATGAACAATAACCAACTGATGATTCACAAGACTGGGCTTAATATTAATTTCAAGTAAATTATTACATTTTTCATTGCAAATGCACATGAAAAGTGCTGATGTAGCTGTCCCATTATCCCTTCATAGCCTGTACTGAAAAACAACAAGAGTAAATGCAAAGGAGTGTGTTCTTGAAG
This sequence comes from Rhinella marina, assembly GCA_900303285.1. Classification (NCBI taxonomy): domain Eukaryota; kingdom Metazoa; phylum Chordata; class Amphibia; order Anura; family Bufonidae; genus Rhinella; species Rhinella marina. The sequence goes on from ONZH01004057.1 coordinate 94,850, forward strand.
ATTAGATTTCTATAGTGCTCAGGGTCATAGTAAACATATGGAAACACTTAATTGTGAAGTAAGGATAAACCGCCCCAATGTTTCTCTCTGGAATTTAATCATAATTTACCTAATTACGTCACTCTCCTTCAATTTCCACATTAATAACTGTCGTTGCTTTTGGGAAATACATAGGGGCCCATTTTTATAATTAAATGACACAACTGTTACTTTTCTCTACGACTATATTGCTAATGTTATTAAGTGAACCAACGAAAAAAGCTAATATAAACAGTGAAAAATAGTTACCTGAAAAAAGACTCTACAGAAACTAGAGCATTGGAAATAATGTGAGTAGCCATCCTTGAATACGTTTTTTTTAAGTGCAATATTTTGTACTGATTTTTGTCTTATCTTTATTGTAGTCAGAGCTCCCTTATTTTCCTGATATAGAGATGAATAAAGGTAAAGCTAAATGATGAGATTCTGGCTTTGCACACTTAGTTATGGTGTAAGAATAAGACTAGGATCAACCCATGAAACGCCACAGAGGAGGGGGAAGCATTGGATTATTTCATAGAAGATTTGGGATAAGTCCACACTGGTTGTATACATTGCAGATTTCCCCAACTGAATTGTAGGCTGAAAATCTGCGGCATGTTTCAGTAGCACCAGTAGATGAGATTTAAGGTAATCTTATCAGCATACAAACTGCGCAAAAGTTTACATGTGGTGCAGATTTTAAATCTAAAGCATGCCAGTTTATGCTGTTGCATTCCCTAAAGATTTTACTCTTTGCAATGCAAAGGGTCAAAATCCCCAGAAAAGTCCATAAGAATAAGAAATCTGCCGCATATATAATGGATTTTGTTGTGGATTTTGCCACAGCAATTTAGGTCCCATGTGGATGTACAAATGGAGTAAGAAAATGGAGACATAGGAATGGGCAGAAGGAGAATTAAAGGGGTTCTCTCACTTCAGTAAATGACATTTATCATGTAGAGAAAGTTAACACAAGGCACTTACTAATGTATTGTGATTGTCCATATTGCTTACTTTGCTGGCTGGATCATTTTTCAAACATATTATATGCTGCTTGTTTCCATGGTTACGGCCACACTGTAATCCATAAGTGGTGGTCGTGCTTACACACTATAGTAAAAAATGTCGGCCTTTCTGGTGGTCGGGGCCGTGAGAGTGCACATAGGCTGGCACTTTTTCTTATAGTGTGCAGGCACGGACACCACTGATGGATTTCAGGGTGGTGATAACCATGGAAATGAGCAGTCTATAATGTGATGGAAAAATGAATCCATCCAGCGAAGGAAGCAATATGGGTAACAACAATACATTAATAAGTGCCTTGTATTACCTTTCTCTACATAATAAATGCTATTGGCTGAAGTGAGACAACCCCTTCAGAGAGGTTGTCCAGGTTCAGGAAGAAACTCTACCACGCTTGCAGAATTCCGAATTTTGAGTAGCGTACCTCTTGGTGACAGATAGACTATGACAAACTCAAAGACATTTGGCGCAGTTGACATACTTTGAGAGGGGGCAAATCATTGGACTGAGAGAAGCATGATGGTCATTTTGATGAATTTCCTGTCATCTATGCAATTCTGACCTAGCTGTTAGGAGTTATTAGGAGCAGGGCCTATATGAGTGTATGTACCCATGGCAAACAGACTCCGATTGTCCCAGACAGACCACTAGTAGAGAGGATTGTTTGATGTGCAGACAAGCACAAGCATTTCCGACAGTTTTGTTGTCCACCATCCATATTACATATACAGATGCTTAAATTTGGTGTCAATGTTCTGATTTTATATCCTGCCACTGACTATCAGGCACCGTCGCCTTTGTTTACAGTGGTGTCTTGAACCAGAGACCTGTATTTATACGGATTGTAACCATATCAGCTTTAGCAACGAATCCAGGGTTTGTTTAAGAACTGATCATAGTCACGTTAGAGTATGGTGGTCCCGTGGTGAGCGCTTCAATCTTGCCTTTTCTGTGGAGCAACACACTGCTCCAACTGCTGAGATGATCTGGGGAGCCATCACATAAGACCGTTGGTCACCCCTAGTAGTGACATGAGGGACACTGACTGCGATATGTGCAGGACATTCTGTGGCCACATGTGTTGCCTTTCATACTGGGCTTTCAACTGGCATTTTTCAGCAGGATAATGCTCACACACACACAGAAAGGGATTCCAAGTCTTCACCATATTGCAACAGTCCTGTGGTTTGACCAATCACAAGATTTATCACCAATGGAGCATCTAAGGGCACAAGCTTGGGTTCCGGCTTCGGTATCCTACATGTGCATCGTATCTGCAGTCACAGCTGCATTATCTTTGGGCAAATGTGCAGCAGGATACCACATGGAATCTTTATACTTCCATGCCTAACCTTATCTTATCTTGTAACAGGCTAAAGGGTGCCTAACAGGCTACAGCTGTATAGCTTTCCCCAATAAATGTATAATTTCCCTCTAATATTGTAATCACTTACATGTATTGTCATTACACATATAAAGTTTCATTTGATTCCAACAATTCCTTCTTGGTGCGGTATTTATTTTTTCTTGTGTCATAGAGTGTATTACATTTTGGAGTGTCTTTGGAGACGCAGTGACTGTGCACTTTTATATGTTTGCGAAGTGTTTGGTGATTTATGTCTTGACATCATTTTTTGAAGCTGCTGAATGGAGAAGCCGCAACAAAATTTTTCACCTGCTAAAACTATAATTAAAGCCAATTAGCTAAAGAAAAAAAAAAACTAAATGTATGGCATGGTGCATCTGTCTTCACACATTCTTGCTGAGGAGACAAGCATACAAAACATATTTGGGATCACCCAAACCACCCCCTGACTTTTCTTTACCATAAACCTAAACTCTATTGGGCAAAATTTAGCAGAACCATTAATGATAAAATGTTAATTAGTATTGAGTATTAATATTGAGGATAGGTGATCGTTGTGTGCTCTGCATCGATCACTAGCATGGGGCCCCAAACCCTCCATTCCTCCTCACTGCTGTGGTGTATGTGCCCAGCCAGCCCATTCAATGACTATGGGGCTTAGAAAGATATCAGAGTACAGTGGTCTGCTGTTTTCATCAGCCCCATAGATGTTGAATGGAGCAGCATCACACATGTTTTACCATTCCTTCATTCAAAATCCCACGTTGAGGAGGAATGGGGGCTCGGGACCCCATTCTAGTGATCATTGGAGCCACCAGCTGTGGGGCTCCCAGCGATCATACATTTATTAAGTATCCTATTGATAGGTGATGGATTTTTTGATCTATCATCATGGTAAGGAGAAGTAGCCACTATAGGGGAAGCTAGCTTACATGTAACGCAATGTATCCAGTACACCCTATCATAAAAATAGACCCAAAGTTGTCACGAGGGGCAGCAGTTTCTGTAATGCACTAAACTGTGCCTTTTACTAGCTGATCGTGCTATGTTTAGTACCTGTGTGACTGTCACCAAGTTCATTCCTAGCCTATTAGAAAATGCTTCTTCTTGGAAGCTTCTGTATAACTTTAGTGCATGTCTTTTGTCTAGACTGTCAAGTTTACACACAATACACACCACGCCAACCTCTTGAGAATGTGTCTGATGTAACTGATACCGACTCTTCTCAAATGAACAAGGAGGACAGAATAGCCCTGTGATTTGCTCCCTCATTTTCATGTCATGATCACACAAGCTGGTCTGTATTGATAAACTGTAGTATTATAGCGGGTCTAAACTTTTCATAAGACAAAAGATGTAACTTTGTAATATGGACCTTATGTTTATTGTGTACTTCTCTGAAACCTGTAAGTAGTATCAGCAATGAATGGATCGTGTATACCATGGTTAGACCCAAGGACATGTATTTAAACCAAAGGGTTAAATTACAGATCAGTCTACAAACCTAAAATGTATAAAATGGAGTAGCACCAAGAGGTGTACAATTCAATATACATGTATTGCCTAGTGTGCAGTGGTGTATATGATGGGGGACATGTGGCTTCCTGTGAGCACAATAGTTGACACTGGCATTTTAGCCACACTAGTTGTTGCTTAGGGCACCATGTTAGACACTGTGGCCATTACTGAAGACAAAGTGGAGGTTACTGAAGCATACCTCCCAACTTTCGAAAAAGGGAAAGAGGGACAATTAGGCCACGCCCATGTCACGCCCCCTGTACACAACCATTTCCCCACCCACTGACACCGATTCATAGCCTGCCTTCCATGGGGTTCTGTTCCCTGCCTTAACACCGTATCTTCCATCCGTGATATGGTACACGCGGCAGGTGCCTGTATTTTGCAGAACTGCAATCTGCAACTGGCATGGACTACTTATGGTCATGTGAATGGGGCCTTAATAAAGGGGTTCAGTGTCATCGCTGTTCCCCGTCATTGCAGTCGGTTGTCTGCTGTTTGATGCTGTGTATGGAGCAGGCTCACCGCCGCGGTCCGCTTAATCCATTGTCTCAGCATTGCATAGTGAGTGGGGCACAACACTGCCTACATGGCCCAGTTATCATAAGGCAGCCGCCCGGGACAGCGGTAAAAACCCAGTGACAGCTTATATTGATCCTTTTTACAGGGGTCCCTTCATTTTCTGTACAGGTTCAGGGAACACTGAAAAAACATTTTATTTTTCACATACCCGTCTCATATATCCATTTTATCATTCGTTGCACTTTTGCTCCTGCCAGTAAGGGCTCATGCACACGAATGCATTTTATTTCCGTGTCCGTTACTTTTTTTTTTTGCGGACTGTAAACGGAACCATTCATTTCAACGGTTCCTCCCCAAAAAATAGAAGATAATCTGTGTGGATTCCGTATGTCCGTTCCACAAACAAATAGACAATGTCCTATTATTATTTGCATTACGGACAAGGATAGGACTGTTCTATTAGGGGCCTGCTGTTCCATTCTGCAAAATATGGGATGTACACGGACATCATCCATATTTTTTCAGACCGCAAAATACATACAGTCATGTGCATGAGCCCTAAAGGTGCATTCACACGACCGTGTTTTGCAGTCCGCATCTTTTGCAGCCCGATTGAAATTAATGGGTTTGCACCCGTTCCGCAAAATTGCGGAACAGATGTGGACCCAGAATTACGGTTGTGTGAATGGACCCTAAGGTTGGTCATCAGCGACAATTCGGGGTGACAGCAACGCTGAGTGCCAGTAGCTACTGGCAACACCTACTAAGGTCACGCTCTAAGGATTTAGCATGGACAAGTACTACTTGTCCATGCTAAATCTTAGAGCATGTCGTAATTATAAATAAATGGGACATCATGGGAGTAAAGTGGTGCTGGCTGAGACTCACTATTTGGCTAAAGCTCAGCCACTGTAACATTGCTGAGCCTGAAGGGGTTAAACTTAACTGGTCAGGTGAAAGTTAACAAAAAAATAAATAGACCTTACTGGTTTGAAGCCAGGCCAGGAGCAAGCAAGACAGGGACCAACTCTGCAGTGATGGGAGGAAGGCAGGAGGATCCACTCTCTATTTTTCTCACTGTGTGGTCACCTTCTGGTGATCACAGAAGAACTTTGGGCATGTCAGGAGCACGGAGAACTGCAGATGCAGGAGGCAATGAATGTGTTATTTTCCGGGGACCCAGCCCCTCCCTCTGCAAGTCTCTCACTCAAGGCTCCCGATCTACTCTCTTCCCTGGCTGTGTAAGGAGGCGGGGCCAAGGACACAGCATCGCACAGTCAGCACAGTGAGTATGAGGCAGGACACTGCCTACATGCCCGGCTTCTCATAAGCCAGGACATGCAGGCAGCCGCCCGGGACGGCGGGACAGCGGTTAAAAACCGGGACTGTCCCGCTGGATCCGGGACGGTTGGGACCTATGCTGAAGTACCTATGGCAGGCACTAGAGGCATTGTGGCTGTTACTAGGAGCATTGGCATTGTAGGGTACTTCAGCAAGCACTGATGGAACTGGTACTGGGGTACCATGGCTGATAGTGGGGGGGACACTGCTACTGTTGTTTCTGATGCCGCTGTGCCCACTGCACTTACACAGGCTGCTGGCTCTTTCGCTCAGGTCCCGACATGATGTCTTTCCTTCTTATCCTGTTCAGCTACATTATAGTAAATGGCACACATCTGGTCAGCACCCGAGCGGAAGAGCCCACAATGTTTGTCAAATATTGACAGGTTACTGATGGAACTATATATACTATAAGGTTTATTGATTTACTACATACAGTATAACTCACATCCAGGGGCGTAGCTAAAGGCTCATGGGCCCTGGTGCAACAGTTCAGCTTGGGCCCCCCCCCCTCCTTCCTCACTAAGCGCTGGTGCATCTAGCTTTTCTGCTGCCCGAGGCAAATATTGAAATGCACCCCCATGCCAAATTCTCAACCTAACCCCTTCCCTTCAGTCCTACTGTTAAAGGGGTTGTCCTCTGTTTAGTACTGATGACCTATCCTCAGGATAGGTCATCAATATCAGATCGGCCGGGGTCCTCCGGCACCCCCGATGATCAGCTGTTTGAAGAGAGGGCAATGCTCATATGAGAGCTGCTTTCTCTGCTCTGTTCACTTGCTCGCTGTAGCATTTGCAGTGATAAGCAGTAAACAGAGCAGAGAAGGCAGCGCTCATACGAAAAAAAAACAAAAAAAACAGACAACCCCTTTAAAGACATACTTTGAAAACATTGCATACAGCGCTACAGAGCATACAGAGTCATACATCCCCACATATGTACCTCTTACATCCAGTGACTTCTCTTCTCTGATGACGTTTTCTTTCCTCTTCTTCTCTTATCAGACCAGACCGCCATGGTGACTTCTTTCAGCCGCGCCTCGTCTCTGCAGAGTTTAACAAACAGTCATCTTACTTTCCTACTTTTCCATCATCCTCTCACCTTCTCAACGCCCCATACTGCCCCTCCCCCCAATACTATACTGCAGAAACAGTTCTTCTGAAAATACTGGCACCACACAGAAAAGCAATACCTCCCTTACCTTTCAGATCAAATCCCCATATCAAACCTAGATGAGACCCCCATCTCCAGATCCCCATTAGACCCCCAATCAGACCCCCCCTTCAGACTCTTCAAGCTCCTAATCAGACCCCCAAATCAGACCCCCTTCTGGCACCCATATCAGACTCCCCCTTCTAGCCCCTAATCAGACTCCCCCTTCTGGCCCCTAATCAGACCCGCCCCTTCTGGCCCCTAATCAACCCCCCCCCTGGCCCCTAATCAGACCCCCCCCCTTCTGGCCCCCATATCAGACCCCCCTTGTGGCCCCCATATCAGACCACAACCCTCTTTTGGCCCCCAATATCAGACCCCCCCTTCTGGCCCCCAATATCAGACCCCCCTTTAGGCCCCCATATCAGACCTAAGATCAGACAATAAAACAAATAAATAAACTTACCTCTTCTACCGCTCTTCTCCCTGTCCTGGCTGTCTCCACGCTCTCATCTCTTCCCGGGCCCGCGCTGCAGTCACCTGACCTCCTGCAGCGTCAGGTCAGAGTGCGCTCTGTACGTCCTGATGCTGCAGGCAGTCAGGACACAGCAGCATACCTCCCAACTTTTGAAAAGAGGAATGAGGGACACTATGTGCGCTTGGCAAATTTTTTTGTACTAGGCCACGCCTCTAACTCTGCCCAAAAATAACAAAACACCTAATCCCACGACATGTCCTACTTTCTAACAGCCGCTATTCTTTGGCCGCTAAAGAAACAGCCATGTGACCGGCCTCATAGACTTTAATTGGTTATTTTGCGCCCATGTGCATATAGGTAATGCTGAGCGAACTTCTGTTTTCAAGTTCGGCGTACAAGGTTCGGGTTATCTAAGAATTCCATTATGGATTCCTTTACCAAGGACCATACATTATAGTCCTTCGTAACGGAATCCATAACGGAATTCTTAGATAACCCGAACCTTGTATGCCAAACTTGAAAACAGAAGTTCGCTCATCACTACCTATAGGCTAAATATCATCACTCCCCTCCCTTCAGCCCCTCCACAGATATACACCCCATAAAGCCCCCCATGTCCCCCAGAATACACCACATGCCCCCCTCACAGATTTACACCCCATAAAGCCCCCCATGTCCCCCAGAATACACCACATGCCCCCTCACAGAATTACACCCCATAAAGCCCGCCCCCCCATGGCCTCAAGAATACACCCAGATCTGTACTATAAACCCCTGTAATTGCCCCAGATTCCACTTGAACCCCACTGCCCCTGAGTGCACCACCTGACCCCTCATATACAAGCTCCATATGTTGCCCCTTACCTGCTCTCCATGAAGCTCTGTGTAGTCCAGGTCTGACATCCTTCCTCACTGGGCTGCTGGCCAACACACACAGCCCCTCCTCCTTCCACAAGCTCCTGCAGTCGGGGTTTGTCACGTGACCATGAAGGAGCATGTGACCAGTGACGTCACAGACCTCCTTCTGGCCACTACATTCTACCCACTACGGAGACTGAACAAAAGACCTCCACAACACCCACCTCTATGAGGTTAGTAGAAAGTGAGCGCTACCAGCGCTTCACTCCCCCTCCTCCTTCATACTACCATAATGGAAGCGCTCACTAGTATTCCCTTTATAAGATGCACTGCATCTTATAAAGGGAAAAGTAGAGCACCACTGGCATGGCTTAGGGTCCCGGTCGCAACTGCGACCGCTGCAACCCCTATAGTTACGCCAGTGCTCACATCTCCTGTATCTCTACTGTATTTTTCTCCCTGGATGCCGAGAAGGCCTTTAACAGCATCCATCAGGGCTTTCATTCATTTCATAGCAGGATATTTATGGTTCTAAATCATTTTTTCCAGGCATCCTTCCTTTAGACTTAATGCCACTTAATGTTCCATGTTCCCTATTAGTGTTGCTCTGAGAAAGAGAATTTCAGATGTTAATGCAGTGACCTGAAGGCCGTTACTAATAATAGAAGACACTGCTTATAATGGTGATCTGGACTAAAATTATAATGTGTGGTTAGTCGTAAAATCACATTGCTTTACTGTGATGTAAAATCTGGCTGAAAACTGAGAGTTAACTCCAGGCCTGACAACCATCATCACTGGGCAGGGGCAGGACCAACCCCTTGGACTTAGACTTCCTGTAAGTAAGTGAGAAAGAAAGAAGCTGGATGTAAGCAGCCATGTGATCGTCCGCAGAGAAGAGTTTAAACCTTAGAGGCAATAACTTTACAGATTGAATGCAGCAAAGGAATAATTTACAGAAGGTTAAACAGCCAAATTGGAGGTTGGTATGAAGACAGACTGTGGAGGTGACACTTGTATTTTGGCTAATGGACTCCACAACACCTTGGCTGGGCATAAAGGCTTTTTATGGTAATATTGATTTTTACGTATTGCCCACAGCATGCCCCCTGAAATAGAATATTCAGACTTACCTGCTTCCTACTGCACCAGTTCTCCTTGCTGCCTCCTTCTTCCGGTCCCCACACTGATTACATCTGGCAGTGTTTGGGCACGGTCACATGCACCTCTCAGCCTATGACTGGCTTAATCGGTAATGTGGCCACAAGCAGCACATCACCGCTAAAGCCAGTCATTGGATGTGCGTGGAGACTGTTGAGATTTTAGTAAAAACTGGTAATCTGTTAAACTAAAGTGACTTGCCTCTTTCAACTGCCTGGTTCCCTGCCCTGCATCTCACCTACATTAACACCAAGGGAAACCCACCTTCCATTGGGCAGGAGTCCCTTACGAGGGTGTTCCCTAGGGGATACAGGTGTGCCACCTCTTCACTGTGCACCATCCCAGAGGAGCAGAGAAGCAGGACCACCACTACTGTGAGTAGCCCCATCATTTGCAAATACTACCACTCCCGTCCCACTCCTCTCTACCATGTGCCTTCCTCCTCTGAGACTGTTGCATTATTGCATTGAACTGTCCAGATAAACACTTACAGTATTTGGTTATCAATCTAAATTCAAAGACAAAAGAGCTTATAGTAAGAAACAAATCCAATCTTACCAGGATCTTAAATACAAGATTTTACTGATGGGGCAGCACGGTGGTTAGTACTGTTGCCTTGCAGCACTGGGATCCTGGGTTCGAATCTGACCAAGGGCAACATCTGCATGGAGTTTGTATGTTCTCCCCATGTTTGCGTGTGTTTCCTCCAGGTACTCCAATTTCCTCCCACACTCCAAAAGACATACTGACAGGGAACTTAGATTGTGAGCTCCATTGGGAACAGCCTTATGCTAATGTCTGTAAAGCGCTGCGGAATATAGTAGTGCTATATAAGTGCTTATAATAATGATGCTTTTCTATTCTGGAAGGATGAATTTGGTCCGAATGCGGTTACTGCCCAAACTACTGTACTATTTTTTAATACTCCCTCCGCATATCCTAAAGGTATTCATCACAGAGCTTGTTGGTCATTTTGTAAAATCTACATTTCCTAACTCCATATATCCATTTCAGATATTTGTAGATTTACCAAACACTGCGTTAAGGGACATGTCCACTGCACATATATTTTTAGCATTACATGAGGCTTCAAATAAACTGAAGTTGATGACTGAATGGGAAAGTTAGACCAGACCTTTTCTGCAGAGGAGTGGTTGAACATTTTTGGTACCTCCACACAGATCTCTAAGTGTGTAAGCCATACGGAAGCACTTAGGGGTAAAAGGGGGTGTAGCTTCAGGGAAAGAGGCATCGCCTCAGATGAGTACTTCTGCAACAAAAATGTGCCAAAATTTTGGTGTAAAGTACAGAAAAGCAAGTTGCGGCACTTGAAAGATTGATTTTATTACCCACGATACACTTGATGCAAATCAGATAAGCAGCAGAGCTTGGCGTTCTGAGGTCTCAAACAAACATGCGCTAACTGTGCCGGCACGAGCGCGGAAACGGACTGCAGACCACAGCGATCCCGGAGCAACAAAGGGGGATCAAGCAATAGATACGAATAAAGACACGTATGCATCGACTGAGATATTGACAATGTCGACCGCATGATAAAGCGGATACACCTAGGTATTGGTAAGAAGCGTGAGAGTGCAATATCTTTCTACAAATATAAAAAAGCACGTTGTATACTAATACTAAGAAATAACCATATCACGGAAACATAAGGAGACTGAAGCTGTGATATCAGCTGTGGAGACATCAATAATGTGCAACTTACGGATATAGAGGAACATTATCTCAAATACCGCAACATATGAATTGTACTTGAGTTCCAAAGTTGCGTGAGCTCCGCAATTGGAACTATAAGAGGGACCGTGATTACAATAAATTTTAAACACTAAAGGAGTACTATAGATACATTTTTTTAAAAAAAATCTGATATTTTTATTCTTTTTTCTATATGCATTGTGTTTTTGTATATACAGTGCAGACCAAAAGTTTGGACACCTTCTCATTCAAAGAGTTTTCTGTATTTTCATGACTATAAAAATTGTAGATTCACACTGAAGGCATCAAAACTATGAATTAACACATGTGGAATTATATACTTAACAAAAAAGTGTGAAACAACTGAAAATATAAATGCCTTATAAATGGGGTTGGGACCATGAGTTGTGTTGGGCAGAAGTCAGGTGGATACACAGCTGATAGTCCTACTGAATAGACTGTTAGAATTTGTATTATGGCAAGAAAAAAGCAGCTAAGTAAAGAAAAACGAGTGGCCATCATTACTTTAAGAAATGAAGGTCAGTCAGTCCGAAAAATTGGGAAAACTTTGAAAGTGTCCCCAAGTGCAGTCGCAAAAACCATCAAGCGCTACAAAGAAACTGGCTCACATGAGGACCGCCCTAGGAAAGGAAGACCAAGAGTCACCTCTGCTGCGGAGGATAAGTTCATCCGAGTCACCAGCCTCAGAAATCGCAGGTTAACAGCAGCTCAGATTAGAGACCAGGTCAATGCCACACAGAGTTCTAGCAGCAGACACATCTCTACAACAACTGTTAAGAGGAGACTGTGTGCAGCAGGCCTTCATGGTAAGATAGCTGCTAGGAAACCACTGCTAAGGACAGGCAATAAGCAGAAGAGACTTGTTTGGGCTAAAGAACACAAGGAATGGACATTAGACCGGTGGAAATCTGTGCTTTGGTCTGATGAGTCCAAATTGAGATCTTTGGTTCCAACCACCGTGTCTTTGTGCGACGCAGAAAAGGAGAACGGATGGACTCTACATGCCTGGTTCCCACCGTGAAGCATGGAGGAGGAGGTGTGATGGTGTGGGGGTGCTTTGTTGGTGACACTCTTGGGGATTTATTCAAAATTGAAGGCATACTGAACCAGCATGGCTACCACAGCATCTTGCAGCGGCATGCTATTCTATCCGGTTTGCGTTTAATTGGACCATCATTTATTTATCAACAGGACAATGACCCCAAACACGAAGGAGAGTGATGGGGTGCTACGCCAGACCTGAACCCAATCGAGATGGTTTGGGGTCAGCTGGACCGCAGAGTGAAGTCAAAAGGGCCAACAAGTGTTAAGCATCTCTGGGAACTCCTTCAAGACTGTTGGATTACCATTTCAGGTGACTACCACTTGAAGCTCATCAAGAGAATGCCAAGAGTGTGCAAAGCAGTCATCAAAGCAAAAGGTGACTACTTTGAAGAACCTAGAATATAAGACATATTTTCAGTTGTTTCACACTTTTTTGTTAAGTGATATAATTCCACATGTGTTAATTCATAGTTTTGATGCCTTCAGTGTGAATCTACAATTTTCATAGTCATGAAAATACAGAAAACTCTTTGAATGAGAAGGAATAAATGTCATATTAACTATTTGAGAGCCGGCCATTAATTATATAATTCAACCAATAGTTGGTATAGAGTTAGACAAAATCATCCAGCGTGAGTCACTGTGATAAATCTGATGCAGGTCTAGACAGTGAGGGGCATTTATCACTGCGTTAACGCCGTTATTGTGGTGTTAGAAGGTTGCAACTTTTTGAGCGTCTTGGCACTTTTCTAAACTGTTGTGGAAAGGGATAGGGCTTAGTGAGAGGGGTAGAGCCTACCACGGCCTTCTGGATTTACTATAACTTACGGCAGAAACTGGGGTAAGTTATAGCCCAAGTCTACGCCAGCTGCTAGCTGGTGTAAATTTGAATTTCTGGTGCACGGACTGCCGGAGATGCAATTAAATAATTTAATTTAAATTAATTAATTTGTTAATTTATTAAGAGACATCTTACTCCAGCACGCAGGTGTTTAAGACTGGCATACTAGAATGCCAGTCTTAATAAATGTCCCCCTCTCTGTCTAAATTTACGCCATTTATAGGATTAGGACATCTGGGTCTTTGTGTTTAGTCCAAACTTACAGTAAAATGAGTGTATAATATGTGAGCTTTCATTGTTTTATTGATTTCAGTAACACAGTTTAGCACAATTTGTTACCCGGCATTTCATTCAGCTGTTTCATGAATAAAATTGTGATTATTTAGGTTAATTAATGTTTGTAACCAGTAATTTAAAGTGATTGCCATGTGCTGCACAGAGAATGTATTGGGCATGTATATTTTTTTCTTTGTGTGAGGATTATCATTGTGACTACACTTTTACTGTTTTATATTTTGAGGTAAGAAATGTTTGTGTAATGATGAAAATTCTAATAATGAAGGCCTAGTGTAATGCCTGTAACTATGGGTCAAACTGTCCTCCATCGGTACAGTACTGAATACATGAGGAGATTGCTGTGCATAAGGGGCAGGGAGAGATTTAACATGAGGGGAATTTTTAAAGTAAGTTTTGCAGGAGTCTGGGTTGAAGTGTTTTAATTAACAAATGTATGAAATGCTATACAATGTTTGATAAATTTGCTACATCTTTAAATGATTTTTCCAGGATTACTATGGTCTTTAACCCCTTAGTGAGCAACCATATGCCTTTTTACAGCAGTCACTAAGAGGCCTTAGAATGGGCCGCCACCTATTTTTGGCTGCCCAGGCTACAGAGTCTCCCGTTCATCGGAGAGCTGGGGCTTGGCTCTCCCATGACAGCAGTTATCTGGGCCGTTTAGCCTCTTAGAGTTTAGAAAGTACACACTGATGAAAAGTCCTCTTTAAGGCCCAAAACAGGCTGGTCTCTAAGAGGTTAACAGATATCTTTGTGTATTTACTTACCTCCTGTACATTTTCCCTTCCCATGAATCTTAATAATTTAGGTGAATCTCCCTTCCTCTGTGTGCCAGAAACTAAAAGTAGCTGGCATAGACTTGAGCTATAATTTACGCCAGTTTCTGACGTACATTATAGTAAATCAAGTGACCAGCGGGAAAACCCATCCCCCCTCTGAGCCCACCTCTTTTAACGCTACTTTAGAAAAGTCTATAGAATCTCAAAAAGTCACAAATTATGGTGCAAATATGGTGTGAGCCAAAATTTGCTACTTTTTTATGCCACCATAGTGGAGTGATAGCCCCTATCGTGTCATATTTTTTTTATTGACCCAGACATTTGTGTTCCAGTTTTTAATCAGTATAATAGTGTTCATGTTTTTATTTGCAAGTAAAGTAGGTTAGGAAAAGGAAATTAGTAGGTTATCAGCCAGCAGAGAGGAACGCATGGAATATTTAGAGAACTGTGCAATCAACAAGTCTTGTTGATATGATTAATTGTACGTTGGTGTCAAGGAACATAAGAGCCCATACCGTCTGAAGGAAGTAACCGTATACTCCAGAAGGGCAAAAGGATAGGATTAGTTCTATTAGTTCCTTGTGTTATACTCTTATAGGGAGATCAGTAACATGAGGACGAGAAATTATTTAGAACAAGCTTGTTGGCAAATGAACAATGCATAGACTTTACAGTTATTACTGTGTGTATCTTTATTTTTTAAATTAAGTATTTTTTTTATTAACATTTTAATAAATTAACAAAATGGAACCCCCCCCCCCTCGTAACCTCATTCCCTTTCCCCACAAAATGTCCAGAAGATGCTCTCCATCCACCATATTGTGATGTCACCAGCACAGCAATCAAAAGTACGTATGCACCACCCACCCACAACTCCCTCCACTGCACAGGAAATTAACAATAGGGATGTACAACAATACTTTCGGTTGGTGCCAGGCAGAGCTCGGAAACCAAATAAGAGGAATGTATACGCCGAGCCACCTAGAGGACCGACAGTCAGTGAGCCAATCATAAATACAAAACGACAGCAGTAATGCCCCTCACACTCTGTGTATCTTTATTGTATTAAAATAACATATCAGTCCATACAGAAATTACATAAGTGGGTAAGTAGGTTAAATAAAGTAATAAAGGGGTTTCCAACAGTTGCTTACTGAGGATAAGTTATCAGTATCTGATCTGGACTTCCCCACCAATCAACTGTTTCAGAAAGCAGCGGCGCTTGCAGTAGCTTTGCCTAGGTCGTGTGACGTCATGTTCATTGGTCACGTGGCCTAGGAGCAGCTCAGCCCCTTAGAGGTGAATGGGGCTGAGCTGTGATACCAAGAACAGTCGCTATACAATGTACAGCGATGTGCTTGGTAAGCAGAGAGTAGGCTATAGCGCTACTGCGAGAACCACTGCCTTTTCAAACAGCTGACTGGTGGGGGTCCCGGGTATCAGACCCCACTGATCAGATACTGATGACCTATCCTGAGGATAAGTCAGCGGTAAAAAACTGTTGGGAAACCCCTTTAATTATGGAGATAACTAGATGGAATGCCAGTGATGTATGGCATAATCTATTGAAGACTGAGAGAAGAAGGCTGCGCTCACCTGAATCGAAAATGAGAGCATGGGTGGTGCCAGGAACAAAGTGCTAATCCAATACAAAATAGTTCTAAAAGCTAAACTTACAGAAATATAAAATCCAACTTTTATTGTTCCAAGACGTAAAATTCAAATCCAAATTGGAAAAAAAGTCTACGCGTTTCAAGTCAGACAGCGACCCTTAATCATGACAAAGAAAATGCTGCCAGCTGGGCTTTTTGAACTTTTTTCTATGGGATAATCTATGTTTTAAATGATTATACAAGAAGAACGGAGGAAGCATGGAAGGAAGGACGGAATAGAGGAAGGACGCATGGACAATACGAAGGATGAAAGAAGGGAGGGAAAGTAAAGGGAAGAATGAAGGAAGAAAGGAAGGAAGAGAGTGCAAAACAAAGGAAATAAAGTAGAATGGAAAGAATGATTAGAAAGGAGGATTGAAGGAACAGAACTAGTGTGGGCAATTTTTACTGCAAGGTTTTGAGCTGGTTATGCACTTTGGGTCTTTAGTTAGGTAAGTTAGCTTCATATGTAATGCACAGCAGAGTTGCTTAGTGGTCAGCACTGGCGCCTTACAGAGCTGTGGCCTTGGGTTTAAATCTGGACAAAGAAAGCGTCTGCATAGAGTTTGTATATTCTCTCCATGCTTTGGTTTCCTCCAAAACTTCAAAAATGTTTACTGGTTAAATCGCTTATGAAACTGGTCAAAGTGTAGGTTTGATATATTAGATAGTGAGCCTCACTGAGGAAAGGGATTAAGGTGTATAATGCCAATCTACTGTATGTACTGCAGTGGCGGCTCTCAAGATCTCTAGCAAATTTGCTGTTAGCTGATCATTTAAAATAATAGCCATTTATATAAATGTAACATAAAGATAGCTCAAGTCCTCCTGAGCCAGAGCTAATGCTTGTTAATGGTTCTCTACTCTTGGTCATAGAGAGGGGCATGATGGAACTGCACCTTTAGTTTGAGGGATCGCCTTTTAGGTCTTGATCAAAGTATCTTTTCCTTTTACTTGGGTTTTTTGTCTGAAGTAATAGGAGGAATTGCAAAAGCAAGGCTGTCTCCACATCCAGTGCTTTATTATTTCTTTCTACAACTACCTGAGATATGAAAATTAGGAAGATTAGGTTTTTATGAAAATCAAGTTGAGGAAGTTGTAGGGTGTGAAATACTAAATACGGATTTCATCATATTGTATTGGCTTACCACTGGTTGTATTGTAAGTTTGAAATGTTCGCTTTTTTCTCAGGAAGCATTGCTTGGACTGCAAGACTCCCTATTCCAACTTGGCGCTTTCCAAAAGGAGAAATTTAATTCAGACCCATGTCAAATGCCTCTCACCTAGCCAAACCAGTGCCCCGCTGTGCACCGCCCAGGGGAAAGAACCCCACAACAGCTGTCTGCAGATGGGTTTCTTTTTCTTATGGAAAAGGTTGTGGTTTTTCAATGGTCCTTTTCCAGAAAAAGTGTGTTTTATGGAAAGCAAACTGTAGTTTTCTTATAAGTTAGGTTTTAATGTAAATGAATAATAAAAATGTTCCTTTCATGTATCATGTGTCAAAAAACTATGAGCGTAAGACTAAGTATGCTGTCAGTGTTTCCATTTGCAGTCTATGTATTTTGTTACACATTCCCCAGTATAGCATGTATACCATAAGACACAAGCCTCTCAGGTCAAATATCTCTCAGAGTAAGTTCAAAAGGACTAAGCTTCCTGAGAAGACGCCAAAATACCCTTTGTCATATTGCTGTCAATTGATATTGGGGCCAGAACACCTACCTGATGTACTTTTATCACATTTTAATGTCATAGATGAGGAATTGACTTGGTCTGTTGATGGCCTTGTCAAATCTAAATTCAGAGACCGCTGGCGCTTAAGACACATATGAAGAACTTTTGCTATTTGCAGAAGCTACTGGTCTACAGCCAGACTGAGCGGAAGAACCTGACACTCTTCTCAAACTTCCAGGACTGCATGTTTATTTTTTGCCATTGTGTTGACATGTATTGGCGCCAAAATTAATTATATTTAACTATTAATATTGCAAGAAGATGAGATCCAAATCTTTAGGCTACATTCACACAACAGAGAAAAACTGCCCTGTGGCAGCCATTTTTTTAACCAATTAATCCCTTCCTCATGTAAATTTACGTAGACGATCGGGCATTTAAAAATGGCTTCCGAGCAGCCATAGCAGGCACCGAGGACTAATGTATGCAATCAATGATAACGTTGATCACAGAAATTTAACCCCTCAGATGCTGTGGCCAGCTCCCACTAGCAAGATTCGGGGTAGCCAGAAGCAGTTTGCAGCAGTCTCTGTACTCAAAAGTGGTACGAGGCTGTCGCACATTAGTTCCTATGAGAAAAGCAATCTAATGATTACTTGTTATACTTCCCTAGGGAAAATATGAAAAAGTATATAAAAAAAGAAAAAACAAGTTTTTAAAAATATAAAACATACAAAAATATAAAAATTCAAATCAACCCTCTTTCCCCAAAGTGAAAATAAAAATACATAAATAGGTGTCACCACGTGTTGCTGCTCTCTGGAAGGGATGGGAAATAAGTCCAGAGAGTCAGGGTCTGCAGTTAACCAGTGTGCTTCTTTACTGGAGACATTCAGGTGCAAAACAATACAGGCAGGGGCGTAGCTATAGGGGGTGCAGAGGTAGCGGTTGCTACCGGGCCCAGGAGCCTGAGGGGGCCCATAGACCCTTACATAAGAAGACACTGGTATTATAGAAAGTACTGAGGGAAGAGGGGCCCAAGCTGAACTTTTGATCCAGGGCCCATGAGCCTTAAGCTATGCCCCTGAATACAGCATGGAGGGAATTATATGGCATATGGGGGACATTATGGGGGCATTTACTGGGGGAATTTCTGGCATATGGGGGACACTATGGGGGCATCTAATGGCAAATCCTTGGGGACACTATGGAGGGAATCTACTGGGGGCATTGCTGGCATATGGGGGGCATGTACTGGGACATTACTGGTGCACCATGGAGGAGACTATGGGAGCATTGCTGGCATATCCTGGGGCCATTGCTGACACATCCTGGGGGCATTCCTGGTGCATAATGGGGGACACTATGGGAGGCATCTACTGGAGGCATTGCTGGCACATGGGGAACACTATGGGGGCATCTACCGGGGGCACTACTGGCCCATCATGGGGAACACTATGGGGGCATCTACTGGGGCATTGTTGGCACATCATGTGGGCATTACTTGTACATTATGGGGAACACTATTGGGGCATCTTCTGGGGGCATTTATACTGGCGCATCTGGGGGCATTTCCACTGGCACATCATAGGGGACACTATGGGGGCATCTTAAACTGGCACATTATGGGGATACTATGGTGTTGGAGGGGGAAGAACACTATGAGGGCATATTATATAGGCACATTATGGGGGCACTAAGAAGGGACATTTATACTGGGGCATTCTGGGGGACACTATGGGGGAATCTTATACTGGCACATTATGGGGGCACTGTCGGGAAGAGGAGAGGAGCACTATGTGGGCATTTACTAGGGGCATTGTATAGGGGTATTTTATACTTGCACACATTATGGGGGCACTATGGGGACATTAGCTCAATTGGGGCACTAAGAGGGGGATTTTTTTGTACTGGCACACATTATAAGGGACATTCTTTGTACTGGTGCTCATTTTAAGTATTGAAGGTGGCAGGATGAGTTGTTCAGAAGGTGGGAGGATGATGGAAAAGTAGGAACCTAAGATGTCTTTTCGTCAAACTGCAGAGACGAGAGATGGGTGAAAAATCATCATGGTGCCTGGTCTGAAAGGAGAAGATGAGAAAAGAGAACGTCTGCATCAGAGGAGAAGTCACTGGATGTAAGAGGTATGTGGAGCTGTATGCTGCATAGCACTGAATATAATATGTATGCAAATATGTCTTTAGTGCTAGGTACAAATGTGTATAAAATGTATATGGAGTAGGTAAATCTACTGTAAGTGTAACCTATGTGTAACTTATATACTGTATGGTGTATATTGTATATGTGATTATGTGAGTGTAGTGTCTATATAGTCTGTTTATGTATGCATACCTACCAACCATCCCAAATCTGGCATAACTACTGTGTGGGGGGCACAATGGAGACTAGGCAGGGTTGGAACATGTACAGACATTGGGTGGAGTTAGAGGTGTGGGCCAGCGCTTTACAAAAACTCGCAGAGCTGGTAATTTAGCTCCTTAGGCTTTTTAAAAGTTTTGTGGTATGTTTATATATGGTGTATTTATGTATGTGTACCATGTATATGGTGTATGTATACTGTATGTAAACACGTGTCGTGATGCCGCGTGTCCGCCGTTGAGTAGGGAACCTGTTGTTAAAAATTTGAATCCCACCCCTGGTCACAGGGCTGACAACCCATGGCCTGTGGCTCAGTGTCCCCATCTCAGCGTCTTCTTCTGGTCACTCATGCAGACTAGCATGAGTCTCCCCTCCAAGCACTGGTCCCTAACTGCAGAACACTAGTGGCTCTGACTGCTCTCCTTATATACAGTTTTAGCTAGACTAGAACCTTCTAGTGGGAGGGGTGGAGTGGAGAAGCTCAGCACAAACAGATATATTGTAACACTTTCCATCTCTCATAGATTTACATTAGAGCTTCAATGACAGAGCAGTTTTTCCAGACAAAAATAAGTTTCCAGACATAACAACAGAGCTAAAAGCAGACAATCACAAGGCTCAGACTGTCTGGGTTTGATGGTAAACAATGTCTGGCTTTTTCCCTCCAAAACATGGTCTTGGACCTGTGTCCCCAGCGTGATGATGTCACCACCACCATGCTGGGAGCATCAGTTGCTGCTGTCTCCAGTGAAGAGCGCCTACTGAGGGGCACAAAGGAGGACACTATGGGGGCCATTTATCATACTAGAGGAACTATGAGGGCTATTTGATATTGAGGGAGCACTATGGAGGTCATTATGTATACCGTGAGGGCACTGCAGAGGATGTTAAAAAAAAAAAACTATGAAATTCATCTGTCCATAATGGGTGTTTTTAATGGCACATAAAAACGAATGCAAAACGGCCATTCAAAACGGACAGAAGGCAGGAAAATGGATGCACATAATGATTCAAAATGCCCATGAGAAACTGACAGTGTATCTGTTTATAATGGCCATTTTTGGTCACTGTTGTGTAAATTTAGCCTTTCATTATTCTAGTGTGTTTGCCCTCAAGTAGTGTAACAATAACCACACAGTGCCATTATATACCAGTGCAGCGGAAGAAACCATTTCAATAGAACATTTGATGTCCATAAAGTGATAGTGTTTTATATGTAGGTTCTTCATATTTTTATACTTATCCTGCACTTACTGTATGTGTACTTACTGTTTTGATTTCCTCCTATAATCAATACAAGCCAAGAACTCACCCTTTAGGCTTCATTCACATGGCTATTTTCATAATTTGCAGTTCCCAATGCACTGGCAACATCCGTGCGGCTGCCGCAGACAGATCCAGACCCATTCAACTCGAAAGGGTCCATGACCGCACCACAAAAAAATAGTTCAAATTTTTTCCGGTTCTCCTGAGATAGTATTTTATTTTGCACTGTGGAATTTGGTTCTGCTGAGGCAGTATACTGTGCTGTAGTGTTGTATTTGATTCTGCTGGGACAGTATATTGTGCTGCACTTTGGTATTTGGTTCTACTGCAGAACCAAATACCAAAGTGCAGGAAAAGTAAAGTCCCAGCTGAACAAAATACCACCATGTAGCACAATATACTACTGCCCCAGGAGCACGAAATACCTCCACAGAAGCTGTCCCTCTGTGGTGGCCAGCAGCAGCTGCCACGTTCTGCCCTTCTTCACCTCCAGTTGTCTCTAATTAAGAAACAATGAAGGAGGCTGAGGAAATGAGACTTTGGTCACAGCAGCAAGTCAGCTGTAACATTTGCATACTGCCTGCCAGCACTACCAAATATACAGGAGCACTAAATATAGCTTACATCCAGTGACGATTCCGATGATGCAGACGTTCTGGTTCCTCATCTTTTCCGTTCGGCCCTGAACGCCATGAGAAATTCTTTAAACCACATCTTTTCTATACAGTATTTGCTACACAAACATCTTAGATTCCTCACTTTTCAATCCCCCCTTCTCAACACAAACTCACCATCCTGGGGCCCCAACAGTGTCATCCTGCTGCCGCCCCCAATACTGTGCCTGCTGTGCACCTCAAGGTCCCCAAATACTATACTGCTGAAAAAAATAGTGCCCACAGAAGTAGTAATGCCCCCTAAAATGCTTACATTAATAATAATAGCTGTATAGTGCCATCAGTAGTAATAATGCCCCTATAGTGTCTCTAGCAATAATAATTAGAGATGAGCGAGCATGGTCGTCCGAGCTTGGTGCTCATTCGAGTATTACGGTTCTCGTAAGTGCTCACTGCTCGGACGAGTATCTCGCCATGCTCGAGGAAATGGCATCTTCCGCATTGTGCATTTTTGGCGCCTATAAACTCAGCCAATCACAAGCCAGGAGACTCTGCGGTACACCCAGCATCACGTGGGGCCCTTACATGTCAATAGCAGGGGTTGGCTGGCCTGATCAGGTGACCCTGGAATATACTAGTGACTGCCCGCAGTGCTCGGCTCAGATGCTGTCTGGATGTCGTTAGGGACAGAGCTGCTGCATTTCAGGGAGAGTGTTAGGGCCTGGATTTAGTTCTCTGTTAGGCAGGAGTGATCTTAAAAGAACCCAACAGCCCTTCTAAGGGCTACAAGACATTTTTTTTTGTCTCCTGGCTGGGCTGGCTGGCACTAGTAGTGCAGCTATCGCCATATATAACCCTTTTTTTTTTATTGTTATATCTCAGTGATACAAATCCATTTCATACAGAAGTGTGGAACCATTCTGTGTGTCACAGTTCAGCTGTCCACTCACCACAAACCACAATCCGTATTTTCTGTCCAGGTGACCCATACTGTACGTCACGTAATCAAATACGGTCTTTTGCTTTCACTGATACAGCTACATTAGAAAAATCTCTGTGCGACATTTGTCTGGGTTGCAGTCAAAATAGCCACAGTCAGCAGGGGCTGAGGGGTTTCTGCACGTCACGTTAAAAAATATATATATATAAAAAAAAAAATATGAAAAAAATATATATAAAAAAATAGTTTTTTTGTTGTTTTATCTCAGTGATACAAATCCATTTCACACAGCTGTGTGTAACCATTCTGTGTGTCACAGTTCAGCTGTTCAGTCACCACAATCCGTATTTTCTGTCCAGGTAACCCATTCTGTACATCACGTCAGTAAAAAAGGTCTTTTGCTCTCACTTATACAGCTACATTACAAAAATCTCTGTGCGACATTTGTCTGGGTTGCAATTAAGCAGACCAAGTCTGCCTAATCTAATAGTTTCAGTGTAATTGCTCTATGCTGCACGGTACGTAATAACATACGTAATTTAGCTCTAACTTATCCACCTATATACAAACCACAATCCATATTTTCTGTCCAGGTGACACATTCTGTACGTCACGTCATTAAAAAAGGTCTTTTGCTGTCAATGATACAGCAACATTACAAAAATCTCTGTGCGACATTTGTCTGGGTTGCAGTCAAAATTGCCACAGTCAGCAGGGGCTGAGTTTTCTCTCTGATAGTTTCTTCACGTAAAAAAAAATATATATATATATATTAAAAAAACATATAAAAAATAGTATTTTTTGTTGTTTTATCTCAGTGATACAAATCCATTTCATACTGCTGTGTGGAACCATTCTGTGTGTCACAGTTCAGCTGTCCAGTCACCACAATCCGTATTTTCTGTCCAGGTGACCCATTCTGTACGTCACATCAGTAAAAAAGGTCTTTTGCTCTCACTTATACAGCTACATTACAAAAATCTCTGTGCGACATTTGTCTGGGTTGCAATTAAGCAGACCTAGTCTGCCTAATCTAATAGTTTCCGTGTAATTGCTCCATACTGCACGGTACGTAATAACATACATAATTTTGCTCTAACTTATCCACCTATATATTTTCTTGTTCAGATTGAACAAGTTTGTGGGTTTCAGTACAGCAGGCTCATTTATTTATTTTTTTTATATAATACACTTATATACAGAAAATGTTGAACCCCAGGGCTAAGGGTCGAGGACGAGGGCGTGGGCGTGGGCATTCAATTACTGCAGGGGGCAGAGGCCGTGGTCCTGGGCAGGGTTAGACAGTACCTGCTGATGAGGGAGCAGGGGAACGCCGCAGAGCTACACTCCCTAGCTTCATGTCTCAACTTACAGGGACACGTGGTAGAGAACTGTTGAAACCACAACAGTGCGAACAGCTGATGTCGTGGATTGCGAACAATGCTTCAAGTAATTTGTCCACCAGTCAGTCTTCCACGAAGTCCACCCACATTACCCAAGGGAACACTCCTCTGGCTCCTCCACCTCAACCTCCTTCCCCCCAGTCTGCCCCCTCCCAGGAAAATTTGGAATGCGATCCGGCATACTCTGAGGAACTGTTTTCTGGACCCTTCCCAGAGTCACAAACCACTTCTCAGGTTGCTGCTGACCTCGTTCCCGATGCCCAAGTTTTCCAACTGTCGCAGTCTGTGGGTGATGATGATATTGTTGACTTAGTGGAAGAAGTGTGTAAAGAGGTGTTGGACGATGAGGAGACACGGTTGTCAGTGGTGAAGTTGTTGTCAGGGCAGGAAGTCCGAGGGGGGAGCAGACTGAGGAATCGGAGGATGATGAGGTGACTGACCCAAGCTGGGTTGATAAGCCGAGTGAAGACAGTGCTTCTGAGGCGGAGGCGAGTGCTGCACCACAACAGGTTGGAAGAGGCAGTGGTGTGGCCAGAGGGAGAAGCAGGAAGCACAGAGCTGGTGCATCAGCAGCAACTGTTTCATGTAGTGAAGCTCCCGTGGCGAGGCCTAGATGTTCGCAAGTCTGGAGGTTCTTTAAAGAAAGTGAGGATGACCGACGGACTGTGGTGTGCAACCTGTGCCACACCAGGATCAGCAGGGGTGCCACCACTACTAGCCTAACCACCACCAGCATGCGCAGGCATATGAGTGCTAAACACCCCACTCAATGGAACCAAGGCCCTTCACCTCCTGCGGGTCACACCACTGCTCCTTACCCTGTGTCACTCGCTGCCTCTGCTAGTCAACCCCCTGCCCAGGACCCCGGCGGGAGGAAAATCACACCTTTGCCTCCACGATCCACCACAGCGTCCACCAATGTGTCCCAGCGCAGCGTTCAGCGGTATTCCGTCCCCAGCCGCCACTATTTTTCCCGATGTGCCATCCCAGCCCTACACCAGCACGTGTCACAGAACATCATCCGTGCCCTGACCAACGCTGTTTCAGAGAAGGTCCACCTAACCACCGACACGTGGACAAGTGCTGCCGGGCAGGGACACTATATCTCACTGACAGCACATTGGGTTAACTTGGTGGAGGCTGGGACCGAGACTGACCCTGGGGCCGCTCATGTACTGCCCACACCGAGGATTGCGGGGCCTACCTCGGTCACGGTCTCTCAGACGTACTATGCCTCCTCCTCCGACCCCTCCTCCTCCTCCACCTCTCCCTCTGAATTACCATCCGTGGGCACGGCGCCTTCAGTCGGTAGCTCTAGGCGCAGCAGCAGTGCCGTGGGTAAGCGCCAGCAGGCGGTGCTCAAACTGCTGAGCTTAGGTGACAAAAGGCACACCGCCCAAGAGCTGTTACAGGGCATCACGGCGCAGACCGATCTGTGGCTGGCACCGCTGAACCTCAAGCCAGGCATGGTTGTGTGTGACAATGGGCGTAACCTGGTGGCGGCTTTGCAACTCGGCAGACCGACACATGTGCCATGCCTGGCCCACGTGTTCAATCTAATAGTTCAGCGGTTCCTCAAGACATACCCCAGTCTGTCTGATTTGCTCACCAAGGTGCGCCGCATCTGTGTGCATTTCCGCAAGTCGACCACAGATGCTGCCACTCTCAGGGCAACGCAGCGCCGCCTACAACTGCCCGCTCACCGACTGTTGTGCGACGTGCCCGCAAGATAGAATTCGACATTAAACATGTTATCCAGAGTTTACCATCAGCGCAGAGCGATTGTAGACTGCCAGATGTCAACTTCCACCAGAACTGGTAGTCAGGTCACTCAGATTCCTCAAGTCTACAATGAGGAGTGGACGTGGATGTCTGATATCTGCCAGGTGTTGAGCAACTTTGAGGAGTCAACACAGATGGTCAGCGGCAATGCCGCCGTTATCAGCCTCACCATCCCGCTGCTTTGCCTGTTGAAAAACTCACTGCTCAGCATGAAGTCGGATGCTTTGCGCTTGTCACAAGAGACGGTGGAGGAAGATACGTCGCTTGATAGCCAGAGCACCCTCTGGTCTGTTTCTCAGCGCGTATCGGAGGAGGGGGATGAGGATGAGGAAAAAGAGGAGGAGAATGTCGGCGAGACAGAAGAGGGTACCAGTGCTCAGTCCTTCTTAACTCTTGAGCGTGTATGGGCTGAAGAGGAGGACTTGGAGGAGGAGGAGGAAATGGAGAGTCAGGCCAGTGAGGAGAGGGAATTCTTGCGTGTTGAGACTCTGGCGCACATGGCAGACTTCATGTTAAGCTGCCTATCCCGTGACCCTCGCGTTAGAAGCATTTTTTCAAACACCGATTACTGGGTGTTCACTCTCCTGGACTCACGGTACAAGCAGAACCTTTCCACTCTCATCCCTGCAGAGGAAAGGAGTATGAGAGTGAATCAATATTAACAGGCCCTGGTGCACAAGCTGAAACAATCCTTCCCATTTGACGCCATTAGCGGCAGAGGACGTGGTTCTGTGGGCCAAGTAGCGGGGGAGAGGAGGCGAGCAGGCAGCTTGTCCAGCACTGGCAGGGGAACGCTCTCCAAGGCCTTTGCCAGTTTTATGTCACCTCAGCAAGACACTGTCACCTGTCCCCAGTCTAGGCAGAGTAGGGGGGAGCTGTACAGAAAGATAGTGAGGGAGTACCTAGCTGACCATACCAACATCCGGACCGATCACTCTGCTCCATACAACTACTGGGTTTCAAAGCTGGACACGTGGCCTGAACTGGCGCTGTACGCCTTGGAGGTGCTGGCCTGCCCTGCCGCTAGTGTGCTGTCAAAGCGGGTATTCAGTGCAGCTGGTGGCGTCATCACCAATTTACATTACTTATGTATCCGATTCCTCTTCTCTACTCCTCCTCCTTGTCGTCTTTGCCTAACGCTGACCAAAAAAACGCCATTTTTTAGAGGTCCAACTGGCACTCTTTTACCACAATTTTTCAGGAGGGCCCCCTACAGGCCCTCTCTTCAAACAATTTTTCCGGCTGTCCACCTACAGGCCCTCTCTCTAAATAATTTTTCTGGAGGTCCACCTACAGGCCTTCTCTCTAAACAATTTTTCCAGAGGGCCCCCTACAGGTCCTCTCTCCAAACTATTTTTCTGGAGGTCCACCTACAGGCCCTCTCTCCAAACAATTTTTCCGGAGGTCCACCTACAGGCCCTCTCTCCAAACAATTTTTCCGGAGGTCCACCTACAGGCCCTCTCTCCAAACAATTTTTCCGGAGGTCCACCTACAGGCCCTCTTTCCAATCAATTTTTCCGCAGGGCCACATAATGCGATAGACGGGAATCGAACCCGGGTCAACTGCTTGGGAAGCAGCTATGCTCACCACTTTACTTGAGGGAGTGTCTCCCCGTCTGCCATCATGTTCGGTCAGGCTGTCAGAAGGTACACCACCTCTGTCGTCCGCAGAAGCGGGCACTATGAGGAAGGCCACGGCAAGAACATCCCCTTTTCAATTGAGAACAAGTGGAGAATTATAGGAGGATGATAGTTTTCTTTGGCAGTGGATTCACCTTCCCCTTTATCATTGCCAGACAACAGTTGGTGAAAAAGTAATTGGCAATGATGAAGAAAATGTAACGGTGCAGTGGACCGTCTGTGACGCAAAACCTATATATTCCCACCATGCCAGCCATGGGTTGTACATAAACTAATAACAGGAAAAACAAAAAAATATTTTACAAAAGGGTCAACTACAGACACTCCTAAACGGGTCAACTTCGGACACTCCAAAACAAATTTTTGGGAGGCTCACCTACAGACATTTGACTGCTACCTCAATCTAACTTGGTCACTTGTTGGTGTCACTACGCTGTCACCATGCTGTGTCAGGCTTATGCCTGCATCGTGGGGCGGAGGATAGCACAGCAGTGCCAGCATGAGCAGTGGTGTCACCTGCAGGCGGTGATGGACCTTCGTTGCACCTAGTTGGGTGCTTCCCTAACATGTGATGGGTATTTGCCTCGCCTTTCTTGGTCTGGGTGAGCACAATTGCCATGAGGGTAACCACCAGGCTGTTGCAGGAGAATTTGGGGTAATGGTGGGATTAGGCAGCCTCAGAGGCATCCATGCATGCTGCCCCTGCTGTTTCCTGTCCATTTCCGTGGTGTTTCCATCATTTTCTGAGGTTTCCAGGTTTTCACCCTGCCTTCCCTAGGCAGAGCATTGGTCCCCTGCAAAAATGCTCGAGTCTCCCATTGACTTCAATGGGGTTCGTTACTCGAAACGAGCACCCGAGCATCGGGAAAAGTTCGACTCAAATAACGAGCACCCGAGCATTTTAGTGCTCGCTCATCTCTAATAATAATGCCTCTCATAGTGTCTCTAGTAATAATAATGTCCCCTAAAATTCCCCCAATAATAAAACCCCCCATTGTGGTCAAAGTAATAAAGCCTGTCTAATGTCCCCAGTAATAATGCCCTCTAAAATTCCCCTAGTAATAAAAATTTTCCTATGGTGCCTCCTGCAATAATACCCCCCTATTATACCCCAGGAAAAATGGCCATATAATACAGTTACTAATAATAATACTCCCTATTGATTCCCCAGTAATAAGAATGACCCCCAGTGCAAAAAATCCCCTTATAGTGCCACAGTATTAAAATGCCCACAGTGCCTCCAGTCATGGTACCTATAGTGCCCTCATATAATAAAATGGCCCCAATAATGCCCTTAGAGTACCCCAGTATTAAACGTACCCAGTGACTCCAGTAATGCCCCTTATAGTTTCCCAGTATTAACAATTCCCTCATTGTGCCCTCAATAATGCCCCCTTTAGTGCTGACAGCAATGTCCCTCACAGTGCTCCCCCAGGAGAATTGTCCTGCTCAGTGCCCTCAGTAATAATGTCCTCCACAGTGCTTCACCCCCAGTGCTTGCACCCCATTAGTAATGTCCCCAACAGTACTTTACTGCCAGTAATGTTCCCAACTCACCAGGAAAGGAAAAAAACCCTAATACTTAGAGAGTTCAGTTTTCTGCCAACAGGAATGGGACTTGCGGCTGCCATTCTGGCACATACTGTAAGTACCTGGTGTACCCATCTTTAATTAATGCTGAGAGTGCAACTCATTACATACCCAGCCAGCAGCCATTCTTTAGTAGAGTGCCACCCCACCCCACCCCCAAAGTTCAGGCACCCTGGGCAAGTGAACTAGTATGCCTAACTATAATATGGCTCTGTTAATAAGTCAATAATGAAAGATTACTGTCACATACCATGGGTTATCACACTGTGTGTGGAGTTGGCAAGGATACGTATCTGAGATTGTACGACCTACTTAAAATCCTTCGGTCTGGAGCCGTATGCTTTCATGAGGTCAATACGGCCTTGTCATAATTTACAGCAGCAATATCCTATTATTTATCTGTCTGACTTGACTCCTCTTTAATCCATCCTTGCAACTACTGGATACTGCTTTGGAGCACATAGCTTTGTGATCAGCATGTAATGTTCAGCATTTCATTTCTGATTAGTCCATTAGGCCATAACAGTTGTTTTCAACATGTGGCATGCTTTAACATTAGGAAATAAATTATGTACATTTATGCACATAATTAAAATGAATCCTATTATGCAAACTCTTGCCAGAGCTGCATGAAGATAACCAAGTTTAAAAAATCTCAAATAATAAAAATTATACTTTCTAATATAAAAGAGCTCTAATAATTTAAAAAAGTGCCATAACCCCTTTTGAGTGATATATATGTCTCACAGTTTCAAATCTACAAAATGTATTCATAATGCCAGATGTATGAATTCATGATACTTACAATAAAAACTTCTAAACACCTTTGCAGACCACAAAACAGCCAATGGTCGGGTGCATATGCCCTGAGTGAGTGCGGGACCACCGGACCGCATCAGTCGTCAGCAGGCACAGGTGTTGTTGAGCCTGCTCCTCAGTGGCTCAGTGTGGCTGCTGACGTCTGTTGCTGTTGCCCTGGTGTCCTGAGCCTGCATTTGTGGTTATATACAATAGATCTCTGCTGGGATCCCCCATACTATTTAATTCTCAGGCCACAAAGTCAGGCCACAATACAGCGTTCCACCAAGGAGTTTTTTTTAATCAAAATTTTTATTGGTTTTTTGGAAAAGCAAAGAAACAAAAACAAAAAACAAATCCAGTCCCCACCTCTCTCGTCCCCCCTGTGTGCAGTCCATTTGCTTCAATAAAAGAAATTGTCCAAGACGTTCCGTAGTCTTCATTCCATAAAGGGATTCAAGTGTTGTAGTCCTTTAAGTACACAATCTCTCCTCAGTGCTAAGAATCAAAAGCATATATATCCCCTCTACATTATAAATCAAATACACACAAAAGACCTGTAAATATTAACAGGAGGCATAAACATGAATAGAATAAAAGAAACACATATATAAAATAGTTCTCCTAGAAGGCCATCAACCATCTCTGTCCTCCGGCACCCCATCTTAATTACCTTCCTCTATCTGTTGTTAACACTAATGGTGCTAATCTTGGTTTATCTAGCCACGCCCCCAAATATCTTCAAATCTCTTGACACATCCCCTCTTGGACTATACAAACTTTTCTAGCCTGATTAGTAGGTTTATTTTAGCAATCAGTTATCCATTTGTAGGTGGGACTGGATTAATCCAGTAATATGCTATCAATTTGCAGGCTTGGTACAGAATCCGCAGGATAGATAGTCAATGGCCTCTCGTCACAGATAAGTTTTTGATACATCCTAGTATACATACATCTGGATCACTTTGCATTTGACAATTAAATATGGCGGTTATTAGTTCAATCACGTCACTCCAGTATCTTTGTAACCTTGGACAATTCTACATCATGTGTATAAGATCTGCCTGAAATGTCCCGCACCTAGGACAGCTATCATCTATGCAATATCCCATCCTATGCAATAATTTAGGGGTTTTATACACTCTGTTCAATAGGTAAATCTGTGACACTCTCTGTGCTTCACTAACAGCTACATCTGGGAAGCTCCTCAATACTTCCACCCATTGGTCCTCTGTCAGCCCCAGAATATCCTCTCTCCATTTTTCTAACAGCGCTAATGGGTGCTATTTAAGATACTCCTTCAACAATCCCTCATAGTTAGATAATATCACTCCTCCTGTACTACCCTGAATTGCAACCAGGTCCATTAATATGTTTTTTGGTGCAGTGGTTATGGGGATATTTTGACTCTGCATTTGAATGGCATGTCTTACTTGTAAATACTTATAAAAGCAGTGTCTAGACAACCCAAATTCCTGCTGCAACTGAGTAAACGATTTGAGAGATCCATCATGGAACAACTGTTTGACATAAATTGGATTTTTAGATACCCACTCATTAACCTTTAGTATTTTTTGCAGTTCTTTATACATGCTATTCGGTCAGATCTAGGTATAGTCCGAATATCCCCTAATTTCCAAGATTTGTCTTGCCTAATTCCAAACCTTAAGAATAGCCTGCTTCCAGGGCTGACAGCAGAGCTTCCATTGATATTAGGGACTGCACTATTTTACCGGCTATTAGGTCTCTGAGGATTACACTAACTTTATGGAAACATTTAAGTGGAATCCAAACTGGAGCATCATGTAGCAGATACAATAATTGGGGCATAAGCACCATTTTTATTAGATTAACTCTCCCTATAAGTGTTAATGGGAGCCGTATCCAGTCATATAATTTTTTCTGAAATTTGGCTAGGATAGGTTGTAGATTTAAAGCATCGTCCTCCAACGTATTGACAGAGATCTGAATTCCCAGATACTTGAATTGCTTAACTACCTGCAATCTAACCTGCGGACTGGTCCCTTCCTCCACCGGTCCTCTTATCGGTATAACCACTGACTTTGACCAGTTGATTACTAAACCAGACAACCTGCCAAATGCATCTATGATATTCATGCCTTGCAGTAAGGAATGCCTCCATTTGTTTAGAAACAGCAGAAAATCATCTGCGTATAATGCTACTTTCTCCTGACCTTTGGTATAGCAGAATCCCTCCACCCTACCAGAAGCCTGTATAGCTGCAGCCAGGGGTTCAATCTCCACCGCAAAAAGAAGCAGTGACAACGGACATCCCTGCCTGGTTCCCCGCCCAAGGGAGAAACTATCTGACAGGATTCCATTTGCTTGAATTCTCGCCGTTGACGAAGCATACAAAAGCTGCATCCATTTGATAAAACTCCTACCGAAACCCATTGGAGCACTGCCCATAAATATGTCCACTCTACACTGTCAAGGGATGGGACTGCAGCATCCCCAGCGACATGGGGCTGGGCTTGCAAATTAAGAAACAGCCGCCTTATATTCACCGCAGTAGACATATTGGGCATAAACCCTGCCTGATCAGAATGTATGACTGACTTTATGACTTTAATTAGGTCATAGTAATGATATAGGATGGTAGGCAGGGCCGGTCCAGTCTACCCTTGCAGGGCCGCACCGCCAATTAGGCAGGTGCGGCGCTGCCCTGCACATAATTGCGGGCGTCGGCGGGGCAGAGGGAGATGAGCGCTTCCATTGTGGAAGTGCTCATCTCCATAGTCATCTGTATCGCCGTCCTCAGGACGGCGATACAGATGCCTGTATTGTACTGCGGCAGGGGAGGGAGAGGCGTCTCCCCTGCCCGTTCCTCTGACAGGCACTAGGCCTGCAGCCTATCAGAGGCCGGCTCAGGCGGCGCGATGACGTCATCGCGCCGCCTGAGCCGTACAGCGCGGGACACAGGCCGGAAGAGGCCTCATCGCATCGCTGCTGGAGGTAAGTATAAGTGTTTTTTTTTTTTTTATTGTAGCACCGACCGGAGCTCTATTGGGGGCACATGGGGGCATTTTACTGGCACTGGGGCATTTTTACTGCACTGGGGCATTTTTACTGGCACAATGGGGGCACTGGGGGCATTTTTATGGGCACTGGGGGCATTTTTACTGGCACATGGGGCACTGGGGGCATTTTTACTGGCACATGGGGGCATTTTTACTGCACTGGGGCATTTTTACTGGCACATGGGGCACTGGGGGCATTTTTACTGGCACATGGGGGCATTTTTACTGGCACAATGGGGCACTGGGGGCATTTTTACTGGCACTGGGGGCATTTTTACTGGCACATGGGGCACTGGGGGCATTTTTACTGGCACTGGGGGCATTTTTACTGGCACATGGGGGCATTTTTACTGACACAATGGGGCACTGGGGGCATTTTTACTGGCACTGGGGGCATTTTTACTGGCACATGGGGCACTGGGGGCATTTTTACTGCCACTGGGGGCATTTTTACTGGCACTGGGGGCATTTTTACTGGTACTGGGGGCATTTTTACTGGCACTCGGGGCATTATTATAGGCACTGGGGCCATTTTTACTGGCTCATGGGGCACTGGGGGCATTTCTTACTGGCACTGGGGGCATTTATTTATGGCATGGGGGCACTGGGGGCATTTTTATTGGCACTGGGGGCATTTTTCTGGCACATGGGGGCACTGGGGGCATTTCTTACTGACACATGGGGGCACTGGGGGCATTTCTTACTGGCACATAATTTGGGGGGCATCTATGGGTGGGGAGCACTTCTTACTGGCACATTATTGGGGTGAAATTTTGGGGGCACTTCTTACTGGCACGTTGGAAGCATTATTACTTCTGGGGCACAGTGGGGACATTAGTACTGTTGGGGGCACTATTACTAACAAGTGCACTCTGGCAGAGAATTATTAGTTGGGACTTTGGGGGCACTATTACTGTGGGGGCACCCTGGCACAGCATCAGCGCAGTTATTTCTGGTGGACGTTATGTTCACACTATTACGGGACACTATTTGCTGGGCGCAGTTATTTTAGGACACTGTGTGCCAATAATTATTGAAGGGCACTATCTGTGTGGTACTAGTGGCACAGTACTGGGGGTGGTAGAATGATTTGTCCAGAAGACAGGAGGATGATGGAAAAGTAGTAAACTAAGATTTTTTTTTCTGTCAAACTGCAGAGATGAGAAATGGCTGAAAAATGGCGTCTGGTCTAAAAGGAGAAGATGAGGAAAGAAAAGATCTACATCAGAGGAGACGTCACTGGATGTAAGAGGTATGAGGCGCTGTATTATACTGGATGTACGAGGTATGAGGCGTTGTATTATACTGGATGTAAGAGGTATGGGGCGCTGTATTAGGCTACATTCACACGAACATTGTGTTTTGCGGTCTGCAAATTGCGGATCCGCAAAAAAAGGATGATGTTCCGTATGGCATCCGTTTTTTTTGCAGATCCACTGTAACAATGCCTATCCTTGTCCGCAAAATATGCAGATCGGAGGCTGCAAAAACAACTGTGGTGTGAATGTAGCCTTACCCTGTATGTTCTGTAGTGATATATGTAATGTTAGGAGGGAAAAGGTTAGTTTACACAGGGTGATGTGCGCCCGACAGATTGGATCTTTTGTACAAACCAAAAGATCCAATCAGCCGATGAACGAGTGTTTTACTCGTTCGTCGAATGATTAGGGCCACTTTTACACGGGCCGATTATCGGCACTAGCGTTCCTAGGAGCGCTTTTTCGGCCGATAATCGTCCCGTGTAAAAGGACCTTTACACATCAATCTGTGTAATAGGGCCACTGATGAACTGAAAGACTTTTGACATGTCACAGAGACATATCAAAAGTTTTGATCAGTCCGGGTCTGAGTTCTAGACCCGTACCCTATCAGGAGATATAGCTTTTCCATCTCTCTCTGCAGGGGGCGGTTTATTTACCTTGTTTGGTGTGGTTTACGTTTATTAAATTATTATATTTTAATAATTTTTAGGGCCTCTAAAAGGGTTGGCTGTGAGTTTAAAAAGTCGAGGCATGTGGGCCTCTTTGATTTCAAAATGCCAGGGTTGAATTTCAGTCCCAGTCCGGCCCTGATGGTAGGACTCCGCTAACGTGACATCTTTATCTGGTTTGGGCAGCACTAATATAATAGCCTCATTCATGGATGGAGGGAGACTACCAGAGGACAAAGCAACATTAAAAACATCAAGAAGACGAGGCAGTAACACCTCTTTGTGGGCTTTAATCCTTTGGATACCGGAGGTTTTTTCAGTTTTGCGTTTTCATTTTTCTTCCATATTTTCTGTGAGCCCTAACTTTTTTATATTTTCATTCACATAGCTGTATGAGGGCTTTTTTTGCGGGACTTTTTGTACTTTCTAATGCCAACCTTAATTATGGCATAAAATGTTGTGGGAAGCGGTAAAATAATTCCAGATAGGGGGGAATTGGAAAAAAACGCAATTCCTCCACTTTTTTACAGGTTTTGTTTCCACGCCGTTCCGTTTGCGGCACAACTGACCCATGCACTTCGTTCTCTGGGTCAGTACGATTACAACGATACCCCATACGTGTAGGTTTGTTATGTTTAAATAGTGTAAAAATAAATTTAAACTTTGAAAAAAATAATTTTTTTTTTACTTCGTCATATTCCGACCCCCATAACTTTTTTTTCGTTACATCCACTGAGCTGTTTAGGGGCTCATTCTTTGCAGGACAATCCATTGGTACCATTTTGGAGTGTGCGTGACTTTTTGATTTTATTACACATTTTATTAATTTTTTGGGTAAGAAAAGTAGTGAAAAAATTGGAAATCGGCCATTTTGACCCTTTTTTCCATCACGCAATTCACCGTATTGTGAATTTTTTTTTTAAATATTTTAAAAGTACGGGCGTTTTCGGTCGCAGTGATACCCATGATGTTTATATTTATTCTTATTTAGGTATTTATTTTTTAATTATACAGAAAGGGGGGTGATTTAAACTTTTATATTTTTTTTATTTCTTATATATTTTTTTTTACATTTTTTAAAAAAATTTTTGTGATTATTTTAAGGATCATATATGACCATATATATAATGTTTTTTAATTTTTCATTTTGAGCAATCAGGGTTTTTTAAAACTTAATTTTAAGCCCCCTTTGCTCATTTCTTATCATGGCCTGCCATCTGGTGGCCAAAATAAGAATTGCAGATTGAAAGCTGTAAATCTCATCAGTGAGGGTTACAGCTTTCAGATCAAGTGCAGACACCCTGATTGACCACACGGGGTGTCTGCACAACATCCGGAAGCGCGCGCTTTCGGGTTTTAGCGCTATTAGATGCCGTGATCTCACGTGATCACGGCATCTAATGCCTTTATTTACTGCGATCGCCATTATTGCCGGTTGCGGTAAGTAGCGGCAGGTCTCTGCTGTTTGAAACAGCAGAAATTTGCCGGCCATGACGCCCGCCGCACGTGCGAGCAGGCGTCATGCTCCCACATCGCTCAAGCGCCGTACATGTACGGAGCTGGTAGAGTAAGAGGTTAAACACTTCTACAGGTATTCCATCCATTCCCAGAGCTTTAGTATTTGCCATACTGGTCAGAGCTATCTCTAGCTCCCCCTCAGTAATGGGCATATCCAGCAAGCTCCTCTGTTCAGAGGATATGCTCCTGAGTGGCCAGTCTTGCAGAAATGTCTGTAGTTCCATGGCAGTTGGGTATGCCTTGGATTCATACAGGCAAGAATAGAATTGTTTTAGTATATTCAATATTCCTTGCGGATCTGACACTAAAGATCCATCCCCTTTGCTCATATATACTGAACTCTGCGAGGGCCTAGACATAAGGCCCAGCAATCCCCCAGCTCTTTCACCCTCCTCATAGAATTTTTGCCTTTGGAAAAATCTTCTATTTTCAGCTGCATTTAATAGCTGGTCATCTAATTATTTCTGCGCTGCCCTCCATGTGTCAACTGAAGGTGACACATGCAGTGTATAATGCAATGAAAAAATGAATCCTGTCAGCAAAGGGTCCAATATGAACAACATTAGTAAGTGTTTTGTATTAACTTTTTGTACACAAAAATATTAATGACTTAATTTGGGGAAGAAAACAAGTTGGGATAAAAATGGAGTATTTGTGTAAGCCCCTTGAGGTGGGTGGGTTATATCTTCCTCAATTCAAGGGACATTTTCCGGTTGCACAATTACAGATGTGTTGTGATTTGGAAAAAAGCCCTATAATTAAAATACTTGTAAGACAGTCTTCTTTTCAGTGGAGTACATAGAGAAGTAAGGGCCCCATACCAAGGATCAAACTAGGCCCCCACACAGGACAGAAGGGTTTCTGCCTAAACCCTTTTCAATTACCCTTGGGCCATTTTTCCACTGCTTCATTTGCTAAAAGTTGTACCTTTAGAGGTTAGAGACCTGGCAAAGTTTTCATCTCCAGTAGAAGAGGAAATAATCCCAACTAAGACTGGGCCCCCTCTGGCCCTGGGCCCCATAGCAGTCGCATGGTCTGCCACTATGGTAGGTACGCCCCTGTTTCTTTTGATAAAATATTTACCTTGCTGGAATCTGTGCAGTTGAAGTATGCTGAGCACAAATATCGAGCCCCGCGTAGGCTTCTTAGTAGATGTTGGATCACTTTAAGGCATTGGCTGGGGATTAAAGGAACACTTTATTGTACTCAGCTTTGGAATAACTACTATTTGCAAGAATCTTTTTAAAATGTCTGATTACCAATTCAGGGTGAAAAAGAATATAATATATGGTGCCCAAATAGTTATTGATAAGGAATTGGTCAGATATAATCACCTATTCACAATAGGGAATTTGGGGTACCAAGGTTCTTTAGGTTATTACCAGTTGAACTCTGCATTTACTCAGACAGGGGATACATCCCCGCTAGGTATTGAAGCGACCATACTTGTGGTCAGAAGGTTTCGGTTTCACAAATATATAAGTTATTAATTGAAGAGTATTTAGACTCACTACTCCTGGTCAGATGGCTTGGAGAGCTGAGATTCCAGTCATCTCCCAGGAGAATTGGGAAAGTATTTATGAGAATATGGTAAATGTGTCACATTATTTCACTCATGTCTTGGGTCAATTTAATATAATTCATAGGTTATATATTACTCCCATCTTGTTGAACAAGATGGGAATAAAGGATACCTCACTTTGCCCACGCTGTAGCTACCATGTGGCATATGAGGAAGTCTATCCACCTAATTGGGCTCCCCCCCCTTCCTGGGACAGGTTGTATATTTGTGTGGGGGGTAAGTGGGATGCATCACAAGGGGACTAGGGTAAAATTGGGTTTTCTTAATGAAATTTGCTAATTTTTTTGTATTTTTCTTTTCTTGATATATATTGTATGCATGTAATTAATTTTCAAGAAAAAACAAATCAAACTGTCTACATGATAAATGCCATTTGCTGAAGTGAGACAACCACTTTAAAGGGGTTTTCCAAGAATTTTATACTGATGACCTATCCTCCATATCTAATCAGCTGTTTGAGAGGGCCCTAGGCTGAGTAATGACATGTTACACGTGTCATGTGGTCAAGGAGCAGCTGAGCCCCATTCAGGTGGATGGGGCTGAGCACAATACCAAGCACAGCCACACTACAATGCACGTCGTTGTGTTCGGTAAGCGCGAGAAGGCAGGTACCTTCTCAAAAGAGCTGATCGGCAGGGGTCACAGGTGTCGGGTGTATTAAAGGGGTTCTCCCACGAATAATGTAAAAAATGAAAATCAGACATCATATAGTCCATGACAATACCTTTCTAATAAAGCTAGAACCAGCCTTGTACCTCACATGGGTCCAGAGATATCCACATTCATTGCTCTGCTAGATTTATATCAAGCTGACAGCTCAAGGGGAGTGTCTTTTCTGCTGTAGCTCAGGAATCGTGTCTTAGCTCTCCCTATCACAGCTCAGGAGGCGTGTCTCAGCTCTCCCTATCACAGCTCAGTAGGCAGTTGAAAGATGAAACTGAGCATGTGCGGCCTTCTCATTGAGCAGGTCAAAGAAATAAGTAATGAAGTGGCGCTATACAGATATATTTCATTGAATAACTGAGTAGCTATGCTAAATTTTTAATTACATGCAATTACAAAAGTATTCACATCCAGGTGCTGGTTTGAAAACTGTAGAATATTTTTGTGGGACAACCCCTTTAAAATGTCTGAAAACTGTTTTAATGACAGAATGGCAGATTGTATAGTAAACAGGCCTGAACTGCAATACCAAACATAGCCTATAGATAGATGTGGTACTTCTGAAAAAAGAAAAAAAAAAAAAAAAACATGGTTCTTTTTTATAATCTGCTTTAAACTAAAAGCCTTTGGTAGGGGGTTGAATAATTAATAATTTTGTCTCTGGGTAGTTCATAAAATAATCATACAGACCACAGTCTTGTAATTTTACTTATATTTCAATACTAGTTTATTTCTTTTGTGCCTTTTATTTAATAGAGATGTGGACAGCATTTATTCATTCTACCTACTATATATTCTGCTGCAGTGGTTACCTCTCCACAACACTAAATAAACCTGCCACAGTATAATTAATGTGCTCTCATTCCTTTTGTTAGCTTTTTACTAAATAAGGAGATATGGAATGCATCAACCTATAAAGTACAGGATATGCTGATATGACACTTAACAAAACGGAGACCCGGCAGTGTTTATACTGTGAAAGCTCTTTAACATGACACAGCACTGCAGCGTCATTCACAGAAGTAAACTTATACCAAGGCACTAAACAGTGCTTGTAATCATGTGGAAAGCTGCTCAGCTTGTAACACATCCCTGTAAGATATGGTAGACTAGGTAGATAGATAGATAGATAGATAGATAGATAGATAGATAATAGCTAGGTAGATAGATAGATAGATAGATAGATAGATAGATAGATAGATAGATACAACTCCAACACCTGACATCTCCTTAAAAGTCCAAGATTTATTAGAAATCCATTAAAAAGATTTTGTGAGCAGGTATTGCATGCATGATCGATGTGTTTCATATTAAAAATCCTTATTCATGACCTGGTGGGGGTCTTGTGGTGTGGTTAATGCAAACATGGTGTTTTTTTTTCCTGGGCAGAAAAATCAGTTTTTGTCTCATCACAATATAGAAACTTTATAGACACGGGTAGTAATTTATTAAGACCGGCATTTTAGACACTGGTCTTAATAACCAATGTGCTGGTGGTGGATCCACCGAAGATTTGAAGAGGCGCCGGCCTCTCCATAACTTTGCGCATCCACCACCGGTCTAAATGTATGGCTTAAATTTGGACAATTTTCTACACATAAAACAGACGTAGAAGATAATAAATGAGATGGGTCTGTCGGTGCATCCCCTTCCCCGTCCACACCATGTCCCCTTTTTTAGACCTGGCGTGAGCTGGGAAAAGTCGTAGATTGCGGCACAAATAAGCTTTGCCCCGCAATCTGCAATAGATATACACCACAGAAATGACCCCCATAGTTTACAGTTTCAAAAATGTTGGCAATGCCCACGGCCAGCTCCAGGTTTATGTTAGCTCTGAGATGATAGAGTAAAGGTGGGCACCTTATCTACAGTTAGGTCCATATATATTTGGACAGAGACAACATTTTTCAAATTTTTGTTCAGTACATTACCACTATGCATTTGGAACAAAACAATTCAGATGCAGTTACTGTAAAGTTCAGATTTCCAGCTTTAATTCAGTGGGTTGAACAAAATGATTGCATAAAAATGTGAGGAACTAAAGCATTTTTTAAACTCAATCCCTTCATTTCAGGGGCTCAAAAGTAATTGGACAAATTAAATAATTGTAAATAAAATGTTAATTTCTAATACTTGGTTTGAAAACCCTTTGTTGGCAATGACTGCCTGAAGTCCTGAACAAATGGACATCACCAGACGTTGTGTTTCCTTCTTTTTAATGCTCTGCCAGGCCTTTACTGCAGCGGTTTTCAGCTGCTGTTTGTTTGTGGGCCTTTCTGTCTGACGTTTAGTCGTTAACAAGTGAAATGCATGCTCTGTTGGGTTCAGTTCAGGTGACTGACTTGGCCATTCAAGAATATTCCACTTCTTTGCTTTAATAAACTCCTGGGTTGCTTTGGCTTAATGTTTGGGGTCATTGTCCATGTCAGGAATAAGGTCCACCTTATCCTTAGTTATTATAATGTTTGCAGTGATTTATGGTTATATGTTGTAGTTGTCACGAGGGGAGACAAGGGTGGTGAGCCCTGAACTGAACCCCTCCTTCTTTCCCTGCCTACTTGCCTCAGTCGGCCCTAGGCAGCCGCGGACAACCACGAAGACGGTCCCTACGCTGGATAAGTGCGCAGGGAGGGAAAGGGAACAAAGGGACGGACAAAACACAGACAGAACGAACACAATGGTAGAGTAGTCAGCAAGCCGGGTCAAACACAGGAGGTCACGTAAATACCAGGGGTGAAGCAAGAGAGAAGTCAAAGTCTAGAATCCAAGTCCAAAATCCAAGTAACAATTCAAGCAAGAAGTCACACAAGCACTGATCAAAGGAGTAACTAATCACAGGCGATTTGAAAGGGCAGCTGGCAGCTTTAAAAAGCCCTCCAATGGGTCATAAATATGCTATAAATTTGGTCATGTGGCGTGGCCAGCGCCACATGACCCAAATATAAGGCACCCCATATAAAAATATACTCTGAGCGCTGGCTTGCTGGGCCAGCGCTCAGTACCGCCCACTGCTCGTGTCTAGGGGGGCGGGGACGCCGGGCACGCAGCATCCGGAAGCGCGCCCGACGCTCCCCGCCTCTTGTTACCATGGAGACGAGGACGCCAGTCGCGTCCTCGCTCCGTGGTAGCGGAAGTCCGGCGGCGCTGCAAGCGGGGAGCGTGCCGCCGGCTTCCCGTGACAGTACCCCCCCCTTCACGAGGGGCCACCGGACTCTTACCAGCGGGAGCCGGTTTATCAGGATGCTGCAGGTGGAATTTCTGGATGAGGGAATCTGCATGCATCCTGGTCAACGGCACCCAAGACCTGGTCAACGGCACCCAAGACCTGTCCTCCGGCCCGAACCCCTTCCAGTGTACCAGGTACTGAAAGGAATTCCGGACCTTCCTTACATCAATAACTCTAGCAATCTCGTGCTCCACTTGTCCCTCTACCTCGACCGGAGGCGAGGACTGTTCTTCTGGACCAACGGGAGCAACACAACGCTTAAGCAAAGATATATGAAAAACATTATGAACGCGAAGGGAGTCGGGTAAACATAATTCAAAAGATACCGGATTGATCACCTTGGTGATCCTGTATGGACCAATGAAGCGAGGCGCAAACTTATAAGATGGTACTTTCATACGTAGATTTTTTGTCGACAACCATACCATGTCCCCCACCTTGAAATCCACACCCTTAGAACGTTTCTTATCCGCCTTAGTTTTTTGGACTCCTTGGGCCTTTTCCAGGTTCAACTGAACCTGTGCCCAAACTGTGCACAGTTCTTGAGAAACAGCATTGACCTCTGGGACAACTGAAGAGGATGAGGAAAAGGAACCAAAGCGCGGATGAAAGCCCATATTACAGAAGAAAGGTGAAACCCCAGAGGAAGAATTTACTCGGTTATTAATAGCAAATTCGGCCAGAGACAGGTATCTGGCCCACACAAGCTGGTTATCAGTCACATAACATCTGAGATACTGCTCAACCGATTGATTAAGACGCTCAGTTTGACCATTGGTCTCCGGATGGAAGGCCGATGAAAAGGACAAAGATATTTCAATCTTCTTACAGAAAGCTCTCCAGAATTTGGACACAAACTGCACCCCCCGTCCGATACAA
Organism: Rhinella marina; assembly: GCA_900303285.1. NCBI lineage: Eukaryota > Metazoa > Chordata > Amphibia > Anura > Bufonidae > Rhinella > Rhinella marina. The sequence continues at coordinate 137,565 of ONZH01004057.1, forward strand.
TATTCTCTGGAATACCATGCAGTTTAACTATGTGGTCCAAAAATACAGACGCCAAGACCTTAGCAGACGGTAATTTACACAACGGAATAAAATGACACATCTTGCTAAATCTGTCAACCACAACCAAAATCACAGTTTTACCCTCGGAGCAAGGTAAATCCGTGATGAAGTCCATGGACAAATGCGGCCATGGTCTGCTAGGTATGGGTAATGGACGTAGCTCACCCATAGGCCGTGTCTTGGGATTCTTGGACCTGGCACAAGTATTGCACGCAGTTACGAAAGCCTGAACATCCCTGGAAATCGATGGCCACCAGTACTGCCTAGAGACTAACTCCTTGGTGGCATAGATACCAGGATGACCACATAATACAGCGTTATGGCACTCACCCAGCAGTCGCAAACGCAAATGAGCCGGCACAAACAATTTGTCATTGGGGGTACCAGTGGGAGCGAGATGCTGTCCTGCTGAAATTTCAGATGCCAGATCAGACGAGGTAGCGGCCACGATGATGTCAGTCGGCAGGATGGGCTCAGGAGGGACGTCAGGAGGCTGATACGCCTGAAAGCTTCGGGATAAGGCGTCAGCCTTAATGTTCTTGCTTCCTGGTCTAAAGGTAACACAAAAATCAAAACTGGTAAAGAACAAAGCCCACCTCGCTTGTCTGGGATTCAAACGTTTAGCAGACTCCAAAAACATAAGATTTTTATGATCAGTGAGGACCACAATGCGATGTAATGCCCCTTCCAGGAAGTGACGCCATTCCTCAAATGCCCACTTAATGGCCAACAACTCTCTATTACCGATATCATAGTTTCTCTCCGCAGACGAGAACTTGCGGGAAAAAAAGGCACATGGCTTAAGGTTAGTTAAGGTGGAAGACCCCTGGGACAGTACTGCCCCAACCCCATCCTCAGATGCATCCACCTCAACTACAAAGGGCTCACTCTGGTCAGGCTGGATTAACACCGGGGCATTAGTGAAACACTGTTTTAGCTTCTCAAAGGCTTCAATAGCTGCAGGGGGCCAATTAACTAGATCCGCTCCCTTACGAGTCAGATCTGTAACTGGTTTGACCACCAATGAAAAATTTTTAATAAATTTGCGATAAAAGTTCGCAAATCCTAAAAATCGTTGGAGCGCCTTAAGGGAGGAGGGTCGCACCCAATCAAGGATGGCTTGCACCTTAGCTGGATCCATTTTGCAAGAAAAAGGAGTCAAAATGTATCCTAAAAAGGCCACTTCCTGAACGCCAAAGATACACTTCTCCCCCTTAACAAATAGTTTATTTTCACGTAGCACCTCTAACACTTGCCTGGTATGTGAAACGTGAGACTCCCAATCCGCCGAAAAAATAAGGATATCATCAATGTAAACAATCATGAACTTCCCAATAAAAGGTCTGAAAATGTCATTGACAAAATTCTGGAACACAGCGGGTGCATTGCTTAGCCCAAAGGGCATTACTAAATACTCATAGTGACCCTCAGGGGTATTGAAGGCCGTCTTCCATTCATCCCCCTCCCTAATTCTAATCAGGTTATAAGCTCCCTTCAAATCCAGTTTAGAGAACCAGCAGCCGCCTTGAATCTGGTTCAGTAAGTCAGGGATAAGGGGCAGCGGGTACCTGTTCTTGACCGTGATCTTGTTAAGTTCCCTGTAATCAATACAGGGCCTCAATCCTCCATCCTTCTTACCAACAAAGAAAAATCCGGCCCCCATGGGGGAAACTGAAGGCCGGATGTGACCCTTGGCCAGACTCTCCTTAAGATAATCCCTCATGGACTGCCGCTCAGGAGTGGAAAGATTGTAAATACGGCCCTTAGGATACTTGGAACCTTCAGTAATCTCAATAGCACAATCATATTGCCGGTGAGGAGGGAGGAACTCAGTCTCGGACATGGAGAATACGTCCTGAAAATCTCTGATATATCCGGGCAGGATAAGAGACTCAGTGGTACCTCCAACCTGCAATATTGATTTGCAACATTTGGAACAATCACCTCCCCACTTCTCTAATTCACCTGCAGGCCAGTTGATCACAGGGTTGTGGTCCTGTAACCATGGCAGACCTAAAACGAGGTCAGCAGGTAAATCCCTTAAGATAAGGAAAGAGCAAGTTTCAGTGTGGGAAATTCCCACAGTTAAGGAAACCTCGGGAGTACAAAACTCCACCCTTCCATTATTTAATGGGGTGGAATCTAAAGCAATGATTGAATTCCTGTAGCAACTAAAAGACCCGTTTACTATGGTTTCAAATCAAATTCCAAAAAAAATATTTGGTCAAGGAATTTATCAGAGTTAGGAATAATGCGATGAATATGCCCTGCGTTCCAAAGGCATGACTTTAGAAAGGCCACTTGGGAAGATACAAAACCAATAAAATTTTAAATCACCTCAAAAAAGGACACGGTTAAGAATATGCGAAAAGCCAAATAGGAATACATATTGATCCTCAAATCTGGTTCATTATCGCAATGGGATGCCAACATGCCGCTACTCAGAGGATCCAATAATGAGAGGGGAACAAAAGATGCTTGACCACAAAGGGATAAACGATGCTGGAGCCAGAAAACGAAAGCACTGGATGGCACAATGGTTAGCAGGAATGTTAGGGAGATAGGTAGCAAAACTTTTCCTTACCCAACCTGGAACAAGACTACCTCTCCCAATAGAAGATTTCACGTAGCAAGTTTGGGAAACTGTACCTTAAAGCCTGAAAGTGGTCATTCACCGCAGTAAAACAGGCTCCCTTCAGGCGTCTCTGGTCCCTTAGGGTTCCACCTAACTGCATGGGCTCCTCCGGAACTCTGGTAGGGGATGGACTTGGAAGAGCAATGTCAGGCAACATGGCAACCTGAGGAATGCTTGAACGTTCTCTCAGTCTCTCTCTCACCTGTCGGTCTAGCTTAATGGCTAAGGTCATGGTCGCCTCTAAGGACTCAGGAGTCGGATAACACACTAGCAGGTCCTTCAGTTGGTCAGACAGCCCCACCCGGAATTGACTTCTTAAGGCTGGGTCATTCCATCCTGAAGAGACACACCACTTCCTAAACTCCGCGCAATAGTCCTCTACTGGACGGTTACCCTGCCGAATGTCCCTGAGCTGAGACTCGGCGACCGCAGACAAGTCGGGCTCCTCATATAATAAGCCTAAGGCCAGAAAAAACGCGTCCACAGTCCGCAGGCTAGGGGAGTCAGGGGGTAACGAAAAGGCCCACTCCTGCGGATCACCCTGCAGCAAGGAAATAATTATTCCCACCCGCTGCTGCTCGGAACCCGAGGAGTGGGGGCGTAAGCGGAAATATAATTTTACGCTCTCCTTAAAGGAACGGAAGGCCTTCCGGTTCCCCGAAAATCGATCCGGCAGCTTAACATGGGGCTCCACGATGGGATTGGATGTGGAGGGAGCCACTACTGGAGCGGATTGAATCTGCTTCTGGTGTTGGAGCCTCTCGGCCAGATCCTGGATCGCTTGAGCCATTCCTTGAACCTGGTCCGTGAGAGCCCGCAACTGCTCCATGAAATATGGCCTGTGATTCTGTCACGAGGGGAGACAAGGGTGGTGAGCCCTGAACTGAACCCCTCCTTCTTTCCCTGCCTACTTGCCTCAGTCGGCCCTAGGCAGCCGCGGACAACCACGAAGACGGTCCCTACGCTGGATAAGTGCGCAGGGAGAGAAAGGGAACAAAGGTACGGACAAAACACAGACAGAACGAACACAATGGTAGAGTAGTCAGCAAGCCGGGTCAAACACAGGAGGTTACGTAAATACCAGGGGTGAAGCAAGAGAGAAGTCAAAGTCTAGAATCCAAGTCCAAAATCCAAGTAACAATTCAAGCAAGAAGTCGCACAAGCACTGATCAAAGGAGTAACTAATCACAGGCGATTTGAAAGGGCAGCTGGCAGCTTTAAAAAGCCCTCCAATGGGTCATGTGACGGGGCCAGCGTCACATGACCTCATTTGCATAATGAGCGCTGGCCAAACGTGACCAGCGCTCAAATATGCTATAAATTTGGTCATGTGGCGTGGCCAGCGCCACATGACCCAAATATAAGGCACCCCATATAAAAATATACTCTGAGCGCTGGCTTGCCGGGCCAGCACTCAGTACCGCCCACTGCTCGTGTCTAGGGGGCGGGGACGCCGGGCACGCAGCATCCGGAAGCGCGCCCGACGCTCCCCGCCTCTTGTTACCATGGAGACGAGGACGCCAGTCGCGTCCTCGCTCCGTGGTAGCGGAAGTCCGGCGGCGCTGCAAGCGGGGAGCGTGCCGCCGGCTTCCCGTGACAGTAGTGTAACATATTCCAGTGTGGCTTATGTATATATACAGTGTGTATTTATGTATTTGTATCTTCTGTATTACAAGGCCAGCAGCCATGTTGGGGGTAATTGATTTATGAATGGATTTAAGGCTGCTTAGAAGGAGTCAAGCTGTCTGCCTCGTTTCTGGAAAACAGCCAAATTGCTCCCCGGGAAGTAGTTAGCACAGATATGCTAACAAGGATGGGCCCATTAACTGATCACACGTCACACATCCCTGTTGTTAACAGGGGGGGTTCCTAACCAGAGAATGAACAATAATTTGTAGTCCTTCATAACTTGTTCAGGAGGGGGCTGATGTCTCCAGAATCCAGGTCATCACCTCTGCTATGATGGGGGCATTGCATGGACACCAGACATGGCGTATCAATTTGCCTTCATCTTCCAAAAAGAAGGATCTCACCTTCCAAGCGTCCTGGATGTGTCCCGTTTGATATGCTATGATATTTTCACACGAGTTCCCTAAATGGCCAGGGGGCAGGCTGCATGTGAAATGAAGCTCAGCCCAGAGGGGCTGAGTCTGAGGTGTGGGGGAGAATCTTCCTCAAGCCCGCCCCTTGAGGAAAGACATAAAAATGTAACCCCTGCGATATTTGAGGGTCACAAAGTGGGAGATCCAATCGAATTGGTTTGTGCACCATTACTCTGCCCAAATCTCCTGGGAGGAAGTACTTTTACCATGCAACTGCTCAGTATCAGAACTTTCTCCTTTTTATTTGACAACTGTTTGCCATTTATGTATGTCTCTTGTTAATCATTTTTATAACCAAGTGCTGTCCATTTTCCATACATTAACCCTAAAAGTTTGATGGTTTGTCTTGTAACCTTAAGAACCTGTTAGCTCCATGAAGAGTGTGTGTGCAGTCTGGATGTTGTTTTTCCGTGAGGCTTACTACCGTTTGTGTGTCTGCTTGCGAGTGGAACACTCAGGGGAGTCCTTGCTTGCAGACTTCAGGTGGCGATTTATGCTCAAGTTATGGCCCTGCATAGGGCGTAACAGCGTGTGAGGGCGTGAGGTGAATCGGCCTGAAGGGCTTGGGCAACCCTTGTCACGTGACACGGTGGGCTAGTCCGGTCCCAGGTACGTGACAGTCCATCTGTATTATGAAACGTCAAACAATCAGTTTGACTGCATTTGGCTGGATTTCAGCATGCATTATGACTCAGAAGACCCCAGAATTAATCCAGTTGCTTCTATCCTGTGTCACATCATCAATAAACACTAGGGACCTAGTGCCACTGGCAGCCATGCATGCCCAAGCCATCACACTGCCTTCACCATGTTTTACAGATGATGTGGTATACTTTGGATCATGACCTATACCATGCCTTCGCCATACTTTTTTCTTTCCATTGTTCTGGTAGAGGTCGATCTTGGTTTCATCTGTCTAAAGAATGTTCTTCCAGAATTGTGCTGTTTTTTTAAGATTTTTTTTGCAAAGTTCAATCTAGTCTTATTCTTGAGGCTTAAGCACAAGTGGCTTGCACTGTGCAGTGAACCCTCTGTATTTACTTTCATGCAGTCTTCTCTTTATGGTAGATTTGGATATTGATACACCTATATCCTGGCAAGTGTTGTTCACTTGGTTGGCTGTTGTGAAGGGGTTTCTTTTCACCATGGTAATTATTCTGCCATCATCCACCACTGTTGTCTTCTGTGGGCGTCCAGGTCTTTTGGCATTGTTGAGGTCCCCAGTGCTTTCTTTCTTTCTTTCTTTCTTTGACCATATGTTTACTTCTCAGCAAAATCTTCAAAATGCAAGCACGACACCTCAAATCAACCCTAGGCCTTTTATGTGCTTAATTGAGAATGAAATAATGAAGGAATTGTCCACACCTGCCCATGAAACAGTCAATTGTCCAACTACTTTTGGTCCCTTTAAAAACAGGGAGCCACATGTAAAGGACCTGAAACTCCTAAACCCTTCATCCAATTTTAATGTGGATACCCTCAAATGAAAGCTAAAAGTCTGTACTTTATGTCTATGTCCATTATATAACTATAACTTGAATATGTTTTAGTAAACAGGTTAAAAAAACAACTAAATTTGTGTCAGTGTCCAAATATATATAGACCTAACTGTATACCATGCTCCAAAGTCAACTCCACACCCCAGGCATGTCATAAAAGGTAGGTCAGGGAATTTATCAAGGCCTGCACTCCAAAATTCAAAACGTCTCAAAATGGGGCTTTATCGTCATTTGGGATTATTTGTTCAAAAATGAGAGATATTTTAGATTTTCACTCATCACTCTAGTTTTAAAAAGTGGGTTGGAGAGTGGGTCTGTTTAGGTTGTTGAGCTGATTTAAGCCAGACTTATCCATTGACACTTTTTGACGTGCAGCAAATTTAGCAAACATCACTCAACATTTGATACATTTGGCCCAACAGCAGCAACACAGACTGACTACAAAAATTCCCTTCATGATAAATTCCCCTCATACAAGATATGGGGCTATTATACATACTGTTCATTTTGCTACTTATGCTGCTGTTTTAATTTTTTTACACGGTTGTTGGGAGCCCCATCTTAGGTCTTATGAATTACATATGTGAGTTACGTCCCTGTGGCGTTTCTATATGTCCATGGCATCTGTCTTACACTAGTCTACTTATTACTTATGCCAAAATAATCTATAATCACCATCTTATGCAACCTTATCTTAAGCAAAAAAAAAAAAAAGCTAAGAAAAATGAGAGAGTAACAAAACTGCATATTCACACTACAATGCCATCTGTAAGGCCTTGTTCACACATCAGTTATTTAATCAGTTATTTCCATCAGTTATTGTGAGCCAAACCTGGGGTGGAGGCTACACAGAGATAAGGTGTTATGGAAAGATCTGCACCTCTTCTGTGTTTTTGACCTGCACCAGGTTTTGGCTCACAATAACTGATGGAAATAACTGATCAAATAACTGATGTGTGAACAAGGCCTAACTCTCAAGTTAGGCTAATGCTTCACGGTGACGTGTTTCATGCAAAAAGGAATTTGCGTGACATTTCATGTATGACTATGGTGTCACAATGTGATATGCATTATGCTGCGACTGCAACGCGACAGTTGCATAAAATCCAGACACACAACTTGCCTGCGAGTTGGCTGCAACAGCACGTTGCAGACAAGTCACACATCTTTTTGTCATGCGACTCACCATCGTGTAGATGTAGCCTTATTGTCAGCTCTGCAGTTCCTTACATGTGATGCTGATGTCACAATGTCCAGCCAGTGGTAACAATCACTAAGTGACATCATAAACAACAGCCTATGTTCCTGGAAGGGATCATGCTGCAATCAATCCAATTCACCACATATTTAATGGTCTGAATACACCCCTTAAGGGCCTGTTAGATGAAGCGATTATCACCCGAATTTATGTATAATTGTTCGAATTTGAAATTGAAATTACTGTGACATGTAATAATGTGCAATTTTCGAACAATAAAAATCATTTGTTTTCCGTGGTTCAGTCAAATCTGTGAACAAGCAAGGATTGCAGTAAAGCGCAAACAGTGAAAAACATTTACGGGTTATTGATCTGTCTAATTGAACATCTTTTTAATGCAAACAAATCACTAAAACGTCATTTGCCGTTCGTTAATGGAAAAGTATTTGCTCATCTAATAGGACCCTTAGGATAATGTATCAAATGTTCTAGGCCCATTTTCTGGCATAGAAAGGTCATAAATTTTGGTGCAAGAACCATTTGTTGCCAAAATGAGCAACTTTTTGTAGTTTTGCACCTCCGCCCCTCTTTAGAATGCTGGATGGGAAAGTGGGTGTAATTAGGTATGTAATTAGGGGGTGTGCAGTTCTACTATATTGCTGACCTATCCTCAAGATAGTCAGGGGTCTGAATCCCAGAAATTCTGATGATCAGCTGTTTGAAGAGGCTGCAGTCCTCGTGTGAGCACTGCGCCTCTTCACTGTTTAACTGCACACTGTCTAGTAGTGGTGGTGCAGTGTAATTACACTGCCGGTTCTTGGGACTCATCTAACATTCATCTTTCCTGATCATATACTAGCACTGCAAAACTCATTTCATAAATTTCACTCCAGATTTACCACAGCAACGTAAAAGTCGCGTGAAAAGTCGCAAAGGCACTGCAGTGGGGGTTTGCAAATTTATCAAACTCTCTGTGACACATAACTTTGGCGCAAAGTATGCCTTCTCAAACAACTGATCAGTGGGTGTCCAGGGTGTTGGACCTCCACTAATCAGATACTGAGAAAACCCTTTTAAGGCTTTCACCCCTATAGTTGCTCTATATTTGGTATAGTGTATCATTAGGGATATATGGGGTAATTTATGGCATGTGCAGTCACTAGCGGGGTATGAATACCTACTTCTCACAGCATAATAACTGCTGGGTGCTCATTATGTACCTGGCCAGCGGCATAAAGGAGGGCTTGGATGGCCCCCTGGGAAAAGACTCACTGGGAAATTTCCCAATAAGGTCTATGGCCAATATGCCCTTGGCTGTGGTCCTTGATGTATGGATTTCTTGGGGTGAACATATAGGTAGCATGCAAAAAGTCCAGCAAAGGAAGAGTCCAAGATTAAAAAAAAAAATCTTGCAGTTTAATTGAAAAATATTAAACTCCGTGGTACAGAAGTCCAAGAGAGCAGCTTACACATTTCAAGCAACGTTATTAATCATAGCCCGGTTGCAAGCTTTTTTCATTGCATTATACATTACTTGCTTCCAGGGGTTATGCCCACTGCTGCAGCACAGATACAAGGTTGCCAGAATGGGAGCTGCTTAGCATACGTGCCTATGTACGTTTCCACGGTCATGACCACCAGAGAGGATGGGCGAAATTCGCATATGTTTTTTGGACTTTCACCAAATTTTTTTTTTGTTTTTGTTTTTCTTTTAGGCTTCCAAGGTCTCCACCAGGGAAGATGAGGAGTTTGTTGTCCCTGATATCGACAACGAGCTCCTCATCCAACTGGTGGAGGCGTGTCCCGCTTTATGGGACCACACCCACCACCACCACCATTGCGACTATCAGCGAACCCAGCGGCTCTGGAGGGAGATCAGTGAAGAATTGTTCATCTCCTGGGGGGATCTCTCCGCGGCGGCTCAGAAGAAATGTGGTAAGTACAGCAATACATATTTTTACTACATTCATATTGTTGTTAACCTAACAGCATGCAAATTTAATTAATTTATTTTTGTTTGTTCCACAGTTCAAAAGGTTCTTACTTGGTGGCAGTCAATGCGGGACCGCTTCAAGAGGGACTACAACCTGGAGGTTCAGGCCTCGAGTGGATCCGCAGCAACCTCAAGGCCTCAATATATGTATCATGCATCAACTCAGTCCTAACCATCATTATGCGCTAACTATTCCCTGTGATGGACCAAATGACACCTGAGCAGTTACATGACTTTAAAAACATGGTTGAGAACGGGTCATGGGAAATTTTGCACCGCCCCCATCCCACACCTACCCCCCATCCCATTTCCATCAATCTTCCCATTCACGATCATCATCCCATTCCCACCCCCCTGAGCTTTTTTCCTTTCTGCCTCGTTTTCTTCTCCTCCCCCACACTATTTTCCTCCCACTTCGTTCCAAACTCCCTCCTCCACAGATGCTCAGTCACCCTCCAGTTCAGACCCTTCCTCTCTCTACACCCCACAGATTCGCCCTGCAACCTTTTCCGGAGCCCGTCACTTTTATTCAGCCTATACGGAGGACAGGAGGGCAAACATTGCTGGCCCAAGAATGTCAACACCTCAACGGTCTACCTCCACCACCAATTTACAGTTGCTGTAGTTTTGTAGGGGTTTTTTTTGTTTTTTTTTGTTATATAAACAAACATGTACGGTACATGTACGGCGCTGGGGCGATGCGGGCACATGGCGATGCGGGTCATGGCCGGCAAGTCTCTGCTGTTTCTAATAGCAGAGACTTGCCGCTACTTACCGCCATCGGCGGCGTCTTCCTGGGCGTTTAGATGCCGTGATCACGTGTGATCAGTTGCGTCTGAACCCGGAAGCGTGTGGCCAATCGGGGTGTCTGTACACCATATGAAAACTGTAATCCTCGCTGGTGAGGATTACAGTTTTCAAAGTGCAAGTCTTATTCTGGCCACTAGATGGCAGGCCAGGATAAGAAATGAGCAATTCTTGGATTTCTGAGTCTAGAAAATCCCTGATTGCTCATAAAGAAAAAAAAAAGCCACAATATATAAGCCCATATTTGAGCTTTCAAATAGTAAAAAAAAAAAATTAAAAAAATGTTAAAAAATATATAAAAAATAAAAAAGATATAAAAATTCAAATCACCCCCCTTTCCGTATAATTAAAAAATAAATACCTAAATAACAATAAATATAGACATCATGGGTATCACCGTGACCGAAAACGCCCGTACTTTTAAAATATATATTAAAAAAATTCCAATACGGCGAATTGTGTGGCGGAAAAAAGCGTCCAAATGGCGATTTGCCGTTTTTTGTCGCTTTTTTTTTCAAAAAAAAATTAAATAAAAAGTGATCAAAAAGTCATTCACACCCCAGAATGGTATCAATAAAAACTTCAGATCGTCCCGCAAAAAATGAGCCCCCATACAGCTCTGTACACATAAATACCAAAAAGTTATAGGGGTCAAGATGTGACAAGGAAAAAAAAAAAAAAAAGGGCAACTTTCTAATTATTTTATCACTATGAAAACGCAGGAAAAACTATACATATTAGGTATTGCCGGATTCGTACTGACCGGTAGAATGAAAGTAATAGATCAGTTTTAATGCACATCGAACGCTGTAAATAAAAAACCCGTAGAACTGTAGCGGAATAGCGTTTTCTTTGCAATTTCACCCGGTTTGGAAATTTTTTCCCACTTCCCACTACACCATATGCAATATTAAATGGTGGCATTGGAAAGTACAACTTGTCCCGCAAAAAACAAGCCCTCATACAGCTATGTGAACAGAAAAATAAAAGAGTTATGGCTGTTTGAAGGCAGGGAGCGCAAAACGAAAATGCATGACCAAAAAAACCTCCGGGAGTGAAAGGGTTAATTAAAAAAATGACTGTGTGTGTGTGTGTTTTATTGTCCATAACAAGGGATCAGCAACCTATGTCACTTCAGCTGCTGTGAAAGTAAAACTTCCTTCGGCTCGCAACTCTGCGTTCGTTAGAACGCTCTTGAGAGTTTTATTTTCATAATGGCAGTAGTGCCAAAGGTGGCTCAACCTTAAACATTTCATGTTGCATGATCAATAACGGGCAATCTTTCAGCTCCTTATTGAACATATTCCCTATGATTGGCACATGAACAATCAAATGCTTGTTCATCAGTCAATCTTGTTCCTTTTCACATGAGCCCTTGTGGGAATCACGATCCATGTGAACGTGGATCATCCCGAATTCATTAGCTACAGAGCGCTAGATTTCAATTTCGCTCTTTAGTTATTGATTTCCAGATGACGCTCTCATATAACGTGATTAGCACAAGGGACACACTGCTATTAAAGGTGCTGTCCGGGTTCAGAGCTGAGCCCGGACATACCCAGTATTTCACACGGGCAGCTGGGTTTTCATGTTCAATAGAACATTTCAAGCACCAATGCTATCTCTTGGCATGAGCAGGATCCTACAACACACTGCTAGACGGAGGCTTCTGCCAAGCAGTGTAATGGGTGATGTTATCTTTTTTGATGGCCCTGCTTTAGCGCTGCCATAGCCGTTTCAAAGGCTAGGGCAGGGCTAAAGCACACCCATCAGTGCATGTGACATCACTGGGCTCACTGATGGGCACAAGCCTCACAGTGACAACTGTATCTCATTGTGATTTTGTAGTAAAAAGGTTACAGAGAGGCACGGAGCATTATCAATCATGTTAATGCTCGGTACCTCTTCTGTCCAGAACGGGGCTTGCCTCTCTACACGCTGCAGATTTCTCAGACTGAATCCGCTTGTGTAAAAGAGCCCTTACTGTTCGTGACAAGGTAGATTGTGTGATGTTATCAAACATCAAAAACACAAATGTGCCATGCAATATTGAGGAAGGCCAAATACTTCAAAAGGGGTTGTCTGAACACAGACGATGGGGCCATATCACTAGGATATGCCAGCATATGACAGCTGGATAGACTGTTTACATAGGGCCCATAGGTTAATGAGAGCAATGACCGGTCAGGAGTCCAACAGACAACACCTTGTGAGGCTATGTCACCAATACAGGTGCGGATCCCAGTGTTGGGACCAGCACCTATAAGGGGGGCATATCTTGGCAATGGGCAGACAACCCCTTTCATAACCATATGTGTGGCTACTACCCTTCACGTTTATTTCACAAAAGCTAATGCCACCCATGAGGAACAGAACTGTGTGCATGTTCACAAGAATGATGCTGCAACGTGAACTATGTGTCGTGGGTGGCATTAGCTTGTGTGAAAAAAATATATCACTAGTGCTGAGAACAAAAGAAAAAGCAAGGTGTATACAAAAAAAACTGAATGAAATGATTCAAAAGAGGATCAAACAGATAAACAATATTAAACATTAAACCACAGAATCCTGCCAACTCACTCTGCCCGCTTCAGAAACAAAATAATCGACGAAACTGTCCCTCATTCGGGCCACGGCAAGAGTTGAACGATAGCCAAGATGTTGCAGCCTGGTAACTGTGCAATCAACCTCTTGTGGGTCCAGGCACAGTGGTTCTTCCAATAACAGAAAATTATGTAGAATCACACAAGCTTTCACAACATCGTCTATGGTTTCAATCTTCAGATTGATGGCTTTGGTGAGAATATGCCAAAGGCGCACTCCACCAGCCGTCTAGCTCTTGTCAGTCTGTAGTTAAAAATGCGCTTAGAAGTATTCAAGTCACGGCTGGATTATGGCTTTACTAGGTTCTTGCACATTTGGAAAGCCTCATCCCCTACTACCACAAATGACATTGGAGGTCCATCAGTTCCCGGCAAAGGTCTTGGAGTCCCATTGCTGAGTTTTTGAAAGCCATTGAGTCATTTGTCCGCCCATAAGCGCCGATTAGAGATGAGCGAGTAGTGAAATATTCGAAAGTTCGAAATTCGATTCGAATAGACTGCAAAATTCGACTATTCGACCGGATATCGAATCCCATTAAAGTCTATGGGAAAAAAATGCTCGCCACTTGGAAATCTCAATTCGACCACTTGGAGGTCACCAAGTCCACCCTGGAACCTCAGAAAAGGATGCCAACACTGCTGGAATGCAACTGGGACAGCAGGGGAAGCATGTCTGGGTGCATATAACGCGCCCAAGTCGCACTATTACGCCACTATCACAGCCTCTCAACAATACACTCCAAACACAATCTAACCTCTCTGTAAAGTGAGACCATACAAGGAAACCTTCTTTCCTCTACATTGCCATGGACCCCAAGCCAAACTAGACAAAAAAAAAGATGAAATTCTGCACCCCTTTAAAATCACGTTGCCTATGACAACCACAGATGGCATAGGCAAGGGGGAAAAGCAAATAGACCCCACCCCTAATTGTCATTGTGTGTGTGTGTGAGATGTGGTCAGACATGTCTTCTTTAAAATGTAAAAAACAACTCAAACACATGCAGAAGCCTTAAAATGCCCAAATTGTTGGCGCTTGAGATGTCAGTGACCCGACCTGGCCCAGTGTCATGTCTAGCAGGTAAAGCAGTGGGGATGTTGAGGGATGCGTAGGTACCGCAAAAGGCAGGAAGAGGCCGTGGGCTGGCCAGAGGCTCATGGAAAATTTTGTGGCGGCCCAAGAGGTGACACCTCTTAAAATTATGTGGAGGCCCAAGAGGTGAGACCTCTTAAAAATTATGTGGAAGGCCCAAGAGTTGACACCTCTTAAAAATTATGTGGAGGCCCAAGAGGTGAGACCTCTTAAACATTTTGCGCAGGCCCAAGAGGTGAGACCTCTTAAAAATTATGTGGAGGCCCAAGAGGTGAGACCTCTTAAAAATTATGTGGAGGCCCAAGAGGTGAGACCTCTTAAACATTTGTGGAGGCCCAAGAGGTGAAGACCTCTTAAAAATTATGTGGAGGCCCAAGAGGTGAGACCTGTTAAAGATTTTGTGGAGGCCCCAAGAGGTGAGACGTATTAAAAATTATGTGGAGGCCCAAGAGGGGAGACCTGTTAAAGATTTTGGTGGAGGCCCAAGAGGTGAGACCTCTTAAAAATTATGTGGAGGCCCAAGAGGTGAGACCTTAAAAATTATGTGGAGGCCCGAGGTGAGACCTTAAACATTTTGTGAGGCCCAAGAGGTGAGACCTCTTAAAAATTATGTGGAGGCCCAAGAGGTGAGACCTTGTTAAAGATTTTGTGGAGGCCCAAGAGGTGAGACGTATTAAAAATATGTGGAGGCCCAAGAGGGGAGACCTGTTAAAGATTTTGTGGAGGCCCAAGAGGTGAGACGTATTAAAAATTATGTGGAGGCCCAAGAGGGGGAACCCGTTAAAAATTATGTGGAGGCCCAAAGGTGAGACCTGTTAAACATTTTGTGGAGGCCCAAGAGGTGAGACGTATTAAAAATTATGTGGAGGCGCAAGAGGGGAGACCTCTTTAAAAATTATGTGGTGAGGCCCAAGAGGTGAGACCTCGTAAACATTTTGCGCAGCGCCCCAAGAGGTGAGACCCCTTAAAAATTATGTGGAGGCCCAAGAGGTGAGACTTCTTAAACATTTTGTGGAGGCCCAAGAGGTGAGCCATAAATATAAAAATTTTTCTGATTTACGGACCAATTCTACGGCGGTTAAGGAGGAGGAGGAGGAGGTGGAGGAGGAAATGGCACTTCATACACATGGCACTTCACTTTTGGCTGCTTTCCACTGTTGGAGAAGCAAAGTCCCGGTCAATCCACTTGCTGTTCATTTTGATTAGCGTCAGCCTGTCGGCACTGTCGGTTGACAGGCGGCTGCGCTTATCCGTGATAATGCCCCCGGCAGCGCGGAACACCCTTTCTGATAGCACGCTGGCGGCAGGGCAGGCAAGCACCTCCAAGGCGTACAGGGACAGTTCCAGCCACGTGTCCAACTTGGATTGCGAAGACCCAGT
>ONZH01004058.1:0-49262 GCA_900303285.1 Rhinella marina
GTCAGACCACACATGGATTACTGTGTACAGTTCTGGGCTCCTGTGAACAAGGCAGACATAGCAGAGCTGGAGAGGGTTCAGAGGAGGGCAACTAAAGTCATAACTGGAATGGGTGGACTACAGTACCCAGAAGCATTATCAAAATTAGGGTTATTCACTTTAGAAAAAAAAACGACTGAGGGGAGATCTAATAACTATGTATAAATATATCAGGGGTCAGTACAGAGATCTCTCCCATGATCTTTTTATCCCAAGGACTGTGACCGTGACGAGGGGACATCCTCTGCGTCTTGAGGAAAGAAGGTTTGTTCACAAACATAGAAGAGGATTCTTTACGGTAAGAGCAGTAAGACTATGGAACTCTCTGCCTGAGGAGGTGGTGATGGTAAGTTCACTAAAAGAGTTCAAGAGGGGTCTGGATGTATTTCTGGAGGGTAATAATATTACAGGTTATAGTTACTAGAGATGGGTCGTTGATCCAGGGAGTTATTCTGATTGCCTGATTGGAGTCGGGAAGGAATTTTTTCCCCTAAAGTGAGGAAAATTGGCTTTCTACCTCACAGGGTTTTTTTTACTTCCTCTGGATCAACTTGTAGGATAACAGGCCAAACTGGATGGACAGATGTCTTTTTTCGGCCTTATAAACTATGTTACTATGGCGTAACACATGTTGTACAAAGTGTATTTGCCAAGAATCTCAAATTTACAAAATAAGCGTAGCATTAACACCAGAATATTTTCTATCACTATGGCATTGTTGTACGTAATTTGTGTTTGCAAAGTGCTGTTGCATTGTGGGGGTTTTTTCTTTGTGTTTCTAGCCATGGCGGCATGCAATTCACGGAAAATGGTGCACTACAATGTTAAATGCAATTGACAATATATGGCTAAACCCTCACACTGATATTAAAATGAGACTTTCACCAATATATTCTTATATCAAGAACATACTGGAGCCCACGCACGCCGTCAAGGTATCTCAAAGTGGCACGGGGACCTAACACTAACCCTACTATGCCATATGGGTAATTTCAGATAGGGACATGAAGTCCGACACACAACGACCAACTCCTTGTTACCTCCAGCATGAAATCACATATACAATAGAAGGAGGGAAGAAGCTGTGAGTCCTACCAATGACTCATGTGACGCAGGCTGCACAGGTGCACCTGAATGTTACCCATGAATCAAAAAATCAAGGCACATTCAAACCTGGAGTTGCTACACCTCCAGGTGTAAATGTACAAACAAAATCACAGAAAAAAGTGGCAGAAAATGCTCAAAACCCCATATGCTGTTGCGCATTTCTAACCGGGGGAGCAAATCCTGCACATGTGATCCGTTGCTAACAGCAATCCCCAGCATAAATGTATACAATGGAGGATGCCTGCAGCGAACCACATATACCACAAAGACATCCTACACAGGATAGCCAAGTGTACGGATGTGACTAACTACAGTGCCTTGTGAAAGTATTAGGCCCCCTGGAACTTTTTAAACTTTTGCCACATTTCAGGCTTCAAACAAAAAGTTATAACATTTTAAATTTTTGGTGAAGAATCAACAACAAGTGGGTCACAATTGTGAAGTGGAACGAAATTTATTGGATCATTTAAACTTTTTTTGTAATAATAAAACTGAAAAGTTGGGCGTGCAAAATTATTCAGCCCATTTACTTTCTGTTCAGAAAACTGACTCTAGAAGTTCATTGAGGATCTCTGAATGATCCAATGTTGTCCTAAATGACTGATGAAGAGAAATAGAATCCACCTGTGTGTAATCAAGTCTCCATATAAATGCACCTGCTCTGTGATAGTCTCAGGGTTCTGTTTAACCCCTTCCCGACCGCCGCCGTACATGTACGGCGCGCGGGCGGTGCGGGGACATGACGCCCGCTCGCGGGTGCGGCGGGCGTCATGGCCGGCAAGTCTCTGCTGTTTCTAACAGCAGAGACTTGCCGCATCTTACCTCCGTCTGCGGAGACTTCCAGGGCCTTCTGATGCCGTGATCACACGTGCCCACACTTCCGGGTGGTGTACAGACGCCCCGATTGGCCAATCGGGGTGTCTGTACACCATATGAAAACTGTAATCCTCGCTGGTGAGGATTACAGTTTTCAAACTGCAATTCTTATTCTGGCCACTAGATGGCAGGCCAGGATAAGAAATGAGCAATTCATGGTTTTAACTGCATCTAGTAAATCCATGATTGCTCATAAAGAAAAAAAAACAAAACACAATAGATCAGATGATATTTGAGCTTTAAAATAATCACAGAAAAATTTTAAAAAAATGTTAAAAAATATATAAAAAATAAAAAAGATATAAAAGTTCAAATCACCCCCTTTCCGTATAAGTAAAAAATAAATACCTAAATAACAATAAATATAGACATCATGGGTATCACCGTGACCGAAAACGCCCGTACTTTTAAAATATAAAAAAAAAAATTTCAATACGGCGAATTGTGTGGCGGAAAAAAGCGTCCAAATGGCGATTCGCAGTTTTTTGTCCCTTTTTTTTTCTAAAAAAAATTAAATAAAAAGTGATCAAAAAGTCATACACACCCCAGAATGGTATCAATAAAAACTTCAGACCGCCCCGCAAAAAATGAGCCCCCATACAGCTCTGTACACATAAATACCAAAAAGTTATAGGGGTCAATATATGACAAGGAAAAAAAAAAAAGGGCAACTTTCTAATTATTTTATCACCATCTAAACGCAGGAAAAACTATACATATTAGGTATTGACGGATTCGTACTGACCAGTAGAATGAAAGTAACGGATCAGTTTTAATGCACATCGAATGCTGTAAATAAGAAACCCGTAGAACTGTAGCGGAATAGCGTTTTCTTTGCAATTTCACCCGGTTTGGAATTTTTTCCCCGCTTCCCACTACACCGTATGCAATATTAAATGGTGGCGTTGGAAAGTACAACTTGTCCCGCAAACAACAAGCCCTCATACAGCTATGTGAACAGAAAAATAAAAGAGTTATGGCTGTTTGAAGGCAGGGAGCACAAAACGAAAATGCAGAACCGAAAAAAGCTCCGGTCGTGAAAGGGTTAAAGCACATCATGAAGACCAAGAAACACACCAGGCAGGTCCGTGATACTGTTGTGGAGAAGTTTAAAGCCGGATTTGGATACCAAAAGATTTCCCAAGCTTTAAACATCTCAAGGAGCACTGTGCAAGCGATCATATTGAAATGGAAGGAGTATCAGACCACTGCAAATCTACCAAGACCCGGCCGTCCCTCTAAACTTTCATTTCAAACAAGGAGAAGACTAATCAGAGATGCAGCCAAGAGGCCCATGATCATTCTGGATGAACTGCAGAGATCTACAGCTGAGGTGGGAGAGTCTGTCCATAGGACAACAATCAGTCGAACACTTCACAAATCTGGCCTTTATGGAAGAATGGCAAGAAGAAAGCCATTTCTCAAAGATATCCATAAAAGGTCTCGTTTACAGTTTGCCACAAGCCACCTGGGAGACACACCAAACATGTGGAAGAAGGTGCTTTGGTCAGATGAAACCAAAATCGAACTTTTTGGAAACAATGCAAAATGATATGTTTGGCGTAAAAGCAACACAGTTCATCACCCTGAACACACCATTCCCCACTGTCAAACATGGTGGTGGCAGCATCATGGTTTTGGGCCTGCTTTTCATCAGCAGGGAGAGGGAAGATGGTTAAAATTGATGGGAAGATGGATGGAGCCAAATACAGGACCATTCTGGATGAAAACCTGTTGGAGTCTGCAAAAGACCTGAGACTAGGACGGAGATTTATCTTCCAAAAAGACAATGATCCCAAACATAAAGCAAAATCTACAATGGAATGGTTCAAAAATAAAGGTATCCAGGTCTTAGAATGGCCAAGTCAAAGTCCAGACCTGAATCCAATTGAGAATATGTGGAAAGAGCTGAAAACTGCTGTTCACAAACGCTCTCCATCCAACCTCAAAGAGCTCGAGCTGTTTTGCAAGGAAGAATGGGCAAGAATTTCAGTCTCTAGATGTGTATGTCTGATAGAGACATACTCCAAGCGACTTCCAGCTGTAATCGTAGCAAAAGGTGGCGCAACAAAGTATAATTTGGCACGCCCCACTTTTCAGTTTTATTATTACAAAAAAAGTTTAAATAATCCAATAAATTTCGTTCCACTTCACAATTGTGACCCACTTGTTGTTGATTCTTGTTGATGACCAAAAATTGAAAATGTTATATCTTTTTGTTTGAAGCCTGAAATGTGGCAAAAGGTTGAAAAGTTCCAGGGGGCCGAATACTTTCGCAAGGCACTGTATGTAAAACAGCAATTCACAGAAAATGGTGCACTACAAGGGTAAATGCAATTGACAATAAATGGCTAAACCCTCACACGATATTAAAATGAGACTTTCGCCAATACGGTATATTCTTATATCAAGAACATACCGGGGCCCGTGCACCCCATCATGGCGGCATACACCTGCACATTGAGATGTGCTGACTGACCCCATTTTTCTTGCAGTTATACTTCGAGAGGGGGTGCATCATTGGACTGAAAGAAGCAGGATGGTCATTTTGACAAATTACCCATCATCTAGGTCATTCTGACCTAGCTTTTAGGAGGTGTTGGGAGCAGTATTTCTGCAAGGGCACGCACACATGGCAAACAGGCTCTGGGTGACACAAACAGACCACCAGTAAAATGGTTCGACAAGCACGAGCAGCTCCCACAGTTTCTTTGGCCACCATCCAGACACAGGTGGCACCTTCATAACACATGCTGTCTCTGCCTGGACCAAAACTTAATAGAAGGAAATTTGATGTCATGGTGCACATTATGTGTACTGCCATTGACAGCCAGTCACCATCTCTTTCATTTGCAGTGGTGTCATGATCGATAAACCTGGACTGTTATGGACTGGTACGTATCATTTTTAGTAAAGCAAAGAATCCAGCTTTTGTTTGGGATCCCATGACATTTGGGTTTGAGTATGAAGGTCTTGTGGTGAGACCTTCAATCCTGCTTCTGGTGTGGAGCAACACACTGCCCCAACTGCTGGTGTGGTGATCTGGGGGGCCATTGCATATGCAAAAGATGCACCGTGGAGTCCCGGTATATTCATGTTTAGGTCTTCAAGTGGTATAATATGGCCTAGTGTAGTGTCCTTGTGTCATGGTGGTCCTACCTCATGACATCTCTCCCTGGGCGTAATTCGTTGCCATAATTGAGTTGAAGTAGACAAAGAAGTCCAGACTGGGAAACTTGAACTTAGTTTACTGAATGAACTTGGTAATACAAAAATGTTTCTTTACTTGGTTGGAAACCTTGGGTGCAAGGTGGTGGCAGTTGGTCCAAATGCTTCTCTTGATCCCTATCTGGCTTAAGTCTGTTATTTATTCAATGACTCGGGTGTTTCTTGCCCGTTTTCTCTCTCATGTAAAAAAAAGTCTATAGTTCAGTCAAAAGCAAAGAGCGGGGTGCTCTAGGAGCTGTTTTCCAGGCTTGTGCAGCATGAGAGAGGGGAAACACATCCCCTCGCTGCACCATGTCTTGTCCCTTAGGACTTTCCTTGGTGGGAAGCAGGTCAGCCCTTTTCTGTCCATAGTGGAGAAAAGAATGGAATGGTTAGTTCCATACTTATCTCTAGGATTCCTCCAGATCCACGCCACCTGCTGGAAACCAGGCACAGAGCATCAAATGCAATATAAGTTAACAATTGCATAAATACAATACTTAGTAAGGAGGACATTTATTAAATAGGAACATGGAACGCTAGCCATAAGAAATAATGACAGGGTGTTCATTTGTATTGCCCCCTATACAGGGTACCACACAAACGACAGTCAGTGATCCCTAGAAACGATATGGGAACAATAGCAGCTCAGCTATATGTTGAGGACATCCTACAGCCACATTTGTTGCCTCTCATGACAGGGCTTCCAACTGGCATTTTTCATCAGGATAATGCTCACCCACATACTGCAATGGGTTCCCATTAATGTCTCCACCAGATTGCAACACTTCCTTGCCTTGCCCACTTGCCAGATTTTTCACCAACTGAGCATTTATGGGATCAGCTGGGACACCAGCTTCAGCAATCTATTAGTGTGCAGGATCTACAGGCCCAGCTGCAACATATGTGGGCAAAATTGGTGCACAATAACATATAGAACCTGTATGCCTCCATACCTCAACATGCAAACATGTCTCATCTTTTATCCAGGCTAAAGGCAGCCCAAAATGGTACTAGGGCCTCATTTTACATGTAAGTGTACAGTTTTCCCCAATAAACTTATACCTTGATGAAGGACCAGGAAAATGTCAAGCATAAGAATCTGAGTAACACTGACAAGAGCAAAATGGTGATGCTTAAAAGACTGGATCAGAGCATCTCCAAAATGGCAGTTCTTGTGGTGTGCTGGAAGTATATAGTGGTTTATAGTACTGGTAAGTACTGTACTTACCAAAAGTGGTCTAAGGTAAGCCAGCAGGTGAACCTGCAACTGAGATCATGAGAGCCCAAACCCTTTGATACACATGAAGTAGTGCAGGCTAGCCCTGGTCTGATCACAAAGAAGAGCCACTATAGCATAAATTGCTTAAAATTTTAATGGAAGAGGTTGTGGCTTCTTGGAGCTCTTGGAGATAAAATCACTACCACCCTGCAAATATTATAAAGAAATGATTTGAAGAAACGACAAAGAGTTTGAGGTGTTGACTTGAATTCCCTAGATGTCAGTCCCATGGATCATCTGACAACAGAGCCTAATAAGGTGCAAACTTGCATTGTAATAAGTCAGTAGTGTATTTGTACATTTTTGAATAAGGATTTCTATGTCTTCCATGTATTATTTTGATTCCCAGAGCAACTAAATGCCAGAGAACTAAAGAAAAATTGGCTTCATTCAAATTTGTCTAGGCCATCGGAGCTTAGGTGATCTATTGGGCTGAGTCGTACTGGGGTGACTGGGCCCCAGCCTTAGAATTGGCTCTGTGTGCCCGCCATATATTTACTAGCAAATACTGTATTACAAGTTCATTTTCAGTCCTTCAGGACACAGTATTTTTTTGTCTTTTGAGTGCAACAATCTACTGTAAGAGTCATAAATTATTTTACTGTTAACATAGCCATATTAGAGTATGCTTTTTCCAATTGCACTATTTGAGGGTACACATTATTTATTGATTCCGTTTATTTATTTTAAAGGGAGAATGTAAAAAATATTAAACGGGCTATTGTTTTTTTAAAGCAGTATAAATAACATTATGGCTATTTTTCAGGCCATTTCAATTGCAGTAATACCAAGTATGTCTACTTTATTTCACATTTTACTACTTTGCCTTCCAAGAAATATAACTTTTTTATATTTCCATCAATAAAGCTTTATGAAGTTTTACTTTTTGCACCATTTGGACATACATGCATATATTTTTTTTAATTTTGCGAAATAAAAACATGTTTTATGGAAAAAGAAATCTTGGTGAGCCACTTGTAGAGTTGCATAACTTTTACATTTTTCTGTCAACATAGATGTATTGGGGATTTTTTTTTGCAGGAAGAATTATATTTTTAGCACCATTTTTGTAGAACCTATTATTTATTGTTCAAGTTTTCTGTATTTTGGAGGTGAATTGGGAAAATCAGCACTGCCATAGGCAGATGCATATGAAAGGCCTGGGGGCCATAGTCAGGCCCCGTGACGCCACGGAAAAGCTTCAATTGTGTTGTGAGGCACTGATGGGTGAAAAAGGGAGCACCATACCTCTCATCACCTTCACCATCACCTTAGATGCCACGGTCGCTATTACCTGCAACACTCTACTTACTGATATGTGATGGGGAGTGAGCAAGGTGAGAGAAAGATAGCTCTGGGACTGATAACCCAAGGGGAATGCTTGCCCATCTTTTCATGTCCAAATGGAAAGTGGCCCTTCCATTAGGACATGAAAGGCTATAGGTGCCAAATACTGTAAAACAGAGGTTTATTCTATATATTTTTTATTTTGAACTTTTTTAGTCCCATTATTATTATTAGTCCCAAATATTTGATCATTTTTTAATACTGATCCCACTGCCACACTGCCACTGGACCAGGGCTTCTTAGTGGTCACATTTCCTGGAGGCCGGTATAGGCCCTCAGGTGTGTGCACAACTCAGGGGTGGGGGTGGAGGATTGCTAGTCCACCAGGTTATTGGTTGTGCATCATTCAGGATAGGAATCATTGCTCATGCACTGGTGGGATACTTTTAAAAGGGGTAGCCAGTTTCTTGGTTAGGAACCCATCATGGGATTCACCAGCCTTGCTGGAGGGAATGTCTCATCAGAAAATGCTGTTTACCACAAACCAGTTCCAGTCATGTCAAACAGAGCTAATTTTGCTGGGGGAAGCCAAAGCCTGCCAGATAATTCCCATGCAGTGGCAGATGTCTAGCTTTCCATGTAATACATAGATCAGTTTAGTCCACCAGAGGGAGAATCTCCATCCTGGCCCATAGAGAAAGAAAGGACCCCCATCTATGTCATCCATATACAATAATGGGACATATGCAGCTATAGATAAAATTTCATATTCAAACTGTGTTCTATATATACTGTAAAATAATATTCAAAGCTGGATATTGGATTGAAGATCTTTTTGCAAGCTGCCCTATTTCTTAATATAGTTGGATATTGGAAAAGTTTAAGTAAGAAAAAGTAAAAGGACTGAGCAACTTAGAGTAAATCATTAGATTAACAGAGCATTTATGACGCACATTACAGTTGGCAAGCACTAGCATTGTGTATTCGACAGGCAGAAACAGCACATAGGCGATGAGTCACAGCACCTCGAAGAGGTGCTCCAGAGATGTTGGTTGAAGCAAACTGAGATAGCAGTGCTCAGTACATCCGCAATTGCTCTTGTTTTTTCTCTTCTGTGCATGATTTTCTTCTTGTTAAAGAGAAATGTGAAAAATATCTCTGCATTATCTGATGGCTTGAAAGATTTAATCAGGAGTCTTTATTAACCCATTTAAATCCTGGAGAAAGAACAAAATAAAAGTAGAATAATGAAAATGACATCAATGCCTGATCAGTCACATGAGGGACATCAATGGCAGTCGACCACCTCATTGACTATAATGGGATCATTCAGGTTTCCATTATGGTGTCCATAATTTTGTAAGCTGGGACCAGAGTCCACCTTATGAAAATTATACTCACCTTGAGGGAATGAGTGACCCCAATGACACTGTCATATTGACAAAATAGTAAGGGAAGGTGCCAGTGTCCACCAGGATTAAAAGGATTAAGTCTGTTGCGCATGTGCCTATGATGTCACCAGTTTCAGTACATGTGTAGCAGACTTCTTTTTGTCCCGGCAGGGACTAATGTTCTGTGTATGTGCTAGGACGTAATCGCATGGCATTTGCACAATAAGATGGGGATAGGAAAGTTGACATATCCAATGCTGTGGCCTGTCAATCAATGGTCTTAAAAAGGGGCTGGCAAGGTGAAGGAGTGGATCTTGTATGCACCAAGACCAGTGGAAATGCCCTCAGTACATGGAACTAATAGTATGCATAAAGTTTAAAACTTAAAAGGGTTTTCTGAGATTTTTATACTGATAGGTGGGGATCTGACACCTGACAATCAACTGTTTGAGAAGACAGTGTTGCTCCAAGCAAAGCACCGTGCATTGTATAGCGGGTGTATGCTTGGTATTCATTTCGATGGGGCTAAGGTGCTACTAGGCCAGGTGACACATAAACGTGTCATCACTTGGCCTAGTATAAGAAGAGAAAAGGTTCACAAAAGTGTTGGTGCCTTCTCAAACAGATGATCAACAAGGATCCTCTGTGTCTGACCCCTCCGATCAGATACTGATGACCTATCCAGAGGAAAAACCCTTTAACTTTCTACAGACATTGAAGTGGACATTGCGCTTTCATGAGTGCTACAACTCCATCAAGCAACTGATCGTTGGGATGCCAGGAGTCGGACCCTCGCTGATATGATATTGATCATCTACCCTAGGAATAAGCCATCAGTATAAAAGAGTTGGCCACTTTGTGCCGACTGCTGGCCAATGTGTATGTAAGATGACTATAAGGTACTTACTTATATAACCTTTGTTGATATTTGTGCCATTTGCTGTTTTTCACAAGCCATGTCCCCTTGTTGGGCAAATCTTCTGTGCTGTCCGCATAAAGGTCTTCTTTAGTGTTGAGCAAATCTTCGTGGACTTTGGTTCCGAATTTCCTCGTGCTTCATGGAAGTGAATCAATATAACCTGTAAAAAAAAAACATACTTACCTGATCCATTTGCTTGTGACGGGCCGGCTACCGCCATCTTTATTGAAGATCTCACATGAAATCCTGTGCGTGGTTACATATGACATCACCACTCGGGCTGGAGTGATGATGTCATCATGGGTTGCGCCAGATCTTCATGCAAGATGGCAAGTATGATTTTTTTTTTATGTTACACTCTGTTATTTATATCAGATGCTGTGATCATGTATGAATGCGGAATCTGAGGGGTACAATGATGGGGAGCGGCGCATTCACCGATTCCTGTCATTGCACCCACTACTTACAAAGAAATGTGCTTTGTGACAAAGCAAATTTTTTTGTAAAATTCAGCAAAGCAGCCAAATCAATTTTTTAAATTATTTGCTCATCTCTAGTCCTGTCCATAAGATGGCCACTGATGGAGGGCATGTGATCAGACACGTCACTCAGATTTCTCCATTCAAACACACTGCACCTTTACTAACTCCCAACAGTGCAAGTACAGATGACAGGTTCAGTGTATTGGAATGAAGGAGAGTGAGTGATTTGCTGGTCATATGACCCTCCACTAGCAGCCATGTTATGGAAACAAGGGAACATACCTTATAAAATATAGAAAATGACACAGAATTTTAACAAAGACTATATTAGTAGGTTCCATATAACCATTTTACAAAAACATTGCTCAACAGTGGTCAAAAAGTAGACAACCCCTTTAACCTTTGTGTCCAACATCAAATCTTTGAATGGTGTCCTGTTGGAAAATTGGACAACCCCTTTAAAGAGTTGGTGTCAGCTCTTCTGCTGTGCCTGTTTTAGTAAATACTTGCATTCCCTTGTATTGTATTCACTTAATTAACATGGTTAAGATTTTGTAAATCAATTTCTGAAAAGAAGAAATTATGAAAGTAAAATATGAACAGGATACGTCTCTAAAGTTCAAAAGTGGACTTACATTTTATTCTGCAATTGCCATAAAGGTAACAATTAAAAGAGTCTTTGTAGAAAGAAGCTTAAAACAAGCCATGTCTTGTGCTATTAAATCCTACACTAGAATAATCTGGAGTCATTCAGTATTGCAACCTATAACCCTAACCTCTTTTAAGATGTATGTTAAAAGTACAAAAAAAAAATTATGCAGAGGTCTAAGAGTTATAGCTGCTTAGCTGCTATAGCTGCTGTTCTTGTGAAATGTTCATAACCTAATGTTCTTCTCTAAATGTTACTCTACAGATTATCAAGGGGTCTCTCACTTTGAATTCTCTTGTCCCCACTGTCAGACAGCATGGATATATTTCACACCCCATAACTATGTTAAATGAAGGACATCCATACACAGGCACGGATTTTGGCCAAGAATGGCAATTATGAATACACAAAGGCACTATCTAGAAAAGAAAATGTAACTCTATCGAGTCTAAATTGAATTTACAATATACGTTGCCAAGGTTTTTACTTTTCTGTATCTTAGGACTTTTTTTTACTGTTCTTTTGAACACAAATTATATTAAACAATATTTAGAGTCACTTATCTCAGTCCCCGAGGACAGCTATAACGCTACTGAAATATAATTCGAGTTAAAGGGGTTCTCCAGGAATTAAGAAAATGAAATGGGTTTGTCTCACTTCAGCAAGTTGTATTTATCATATAGAGAAAGTTAATACAAGCCACTCACTAATGTACTGTTATTACTCATTTTGCTTCCTTTGCTGGCTGGATTCATTTTTCCATCAAATCATTAGGAGAAATAAAATGTCCTATTAGTAAGCACAGAACCTGTCCTAATCACTCAGGAAGACAAGTTACTTCAGAGCACTGAGCTAAGAAGCTGCCTCATCCTCCTCACTACTTGTCAGGGACTAGGATCCTGAATACAGCTAGTAATATCTTCAGCTGAATCTCTGTAGGAATGGCGTTCATGAGGAGACATGAAGTACATAGAGAACGCACAGGACAGATTGTGGTAATGTGGAGCTGTGGTAATGGAGACTGCATGCAAAAGCTGCTGCTCATTAGTCACATCCCTACCTCTTCTCTGTACTTCATGTCTCCTCATGAACTCCATTAATACAGAGATTCATCTGAAGATCTTATCAGCTGTATTCAGGATCATAATCCCTGACAAGAAGAGCAGAGAGGAGGATGAGGCAGCTCTTTAGCTTAGTTTTCAGAGAAACTTGTCCTGCTGTGTGATTAGGACAGGTTTTGTGTGCACTAATAGGATGGCGGTCATTTTAGTTATCCTAATGATTGCTCCCTAAACAAAACGAACCATTATAACTAATGAAAGGTATTTGGGAATATATTTATAATAAAGTAATATTTAAGTATTTTCATTTCCTTAATTCCCAAAGAACCCCTTTAAAGGTGAAGTCTTAAAACATTTATCCTCTATCCACCAGAATAAGGATCTCATTAGTGGGGATGTGACCAATAATGAAAATGAGGCTCTTGAGTTCTCCAAATAAATGGAGCAGGGGTCAAGAATGTATGCTGCCCTTAAATTAATTGCCAGAGATTGCGGGAGATAACCAAATACAGCTCTCGGCTATCTCTTGTGGATAGGTAGTGGCCGTTCTTGCACACTATAGGAAAAAGTGCTGGCCTCTCTGGTGATCGCGACCGTGAGAGCTCACATAGGCTGTTACTTTTTTGATAGTCTGCAAGCCCGACCACTGCTGATGGATTACATGGTGGTAGTAACCATGTAAACGGGTGGTGTATAATGTGATGGAAAAATGAATCCAGCCAGCAAACGAGGTAATATGGACAATCACAATACATTAGTAAGTGCCTTGTATTAACTCATAATCAATGATATTTGCTGAAGTGACACAACCCCTTTAAGTTTTGCAGTCCTCAAACCGCGGATCCACAAAATACTGAGACAAGCTGGATGCATGCTGGATTTTTTTTACTAGAGCCGAATATTCTTGTCACAAAACAGATTTATTTCAAGCTGGCAGCTCAGGAGTGTGTACTTTCTTGGGAGGTGTGTCCTTTCTGTTGGAGCTCTCTTCCTAAAACAGCTCAGGCACTGTGAGATTATTCAAGTGAGATGCAGGGCTGGTTCTAGATTTGTTAAAAAGAGATTGTCATGTACTTTCAGAAGTTTTTCACTTTGGGATAATCATTTTAATTAGGATTCATGTACACGACCGTATGTATTCTGCGGTCCACAAAAAATACTGATGACGCCCATGTGCATTCCGTATTTTGAGGAGCGGAACAGTTGACAGACAAGAATAGGACATGTTCTATTTTTTGAGCATTCAAAAAAGATGATTGACCTCAGGGAGATCAACCATCATCACCACAGAGACACCATCACGAGTCTCAACGTTGATGAAATCTAAAACAAGGCTCCCTGGGAAAAGCAATATGCAAATCAAAAAGAAACCCACAGAGACACCATCACGTGTCTCAACGATGGTCAAAACTAGCCAGGCCTTTCAACGGGAAGGAACAACCAAGGGAAAGGCAGTCTCCAAAAGGAAACCACCTATGCCAAAGCATGGTATCCATCCACATACAGCTGTTTCAGGGTATTTGCCCCTCATCAGTGTAGATTAGGAATCTAGCTAGTGGGAGACTGCCTTTCCCTTGGTTGTTCCTTCCCGGTGAAAGGCCTGGCTAGTTTTGACCATTGTTGAGACACGTGATGGTGTCTCTGTGGTTTTCTTTTTGATTTGCATACTATTTTTTTGAGCAACGGACACACGGAAGCAGAATTCACACAAAGTAACTTCTGTTTTTTTTTTGTGGACCCACTGAAATGAATGGTTCCGCATACGGTCCACAAAAAAAATCGAACAGACATGGAAAGAAAATAAGTTTGTGCACATGAGCCCTTACTATATGTACCAATGTGCCCATATAAATTGTCAATAAATATAGATATAAATGTTATATAAATCTTTACAAAACTTTACAACTTTATCTATTAACATAGTGAAATTATGATGGGTATAAGTAATTTTTTTACTCTAAGAATATATTGTGATAAAATGTAAATGAATGTGTCATTATATCATGTAATATCCGACCAGTACTAACATAAGGTGCTGTCACGGTGTGCAGCATTGTAAATGTATTACAGTGCATCCTAAGTATACAGATGCAATCTCTTGGTATGATAGGCAACATCCAATTGAAATTCAGCCCCTGTACCATATGTTGGCTTACAGCTATAAAGTCTTCCTGTAATAAGTCAGAGATGCAGAATATACCCAGCTCTATATACTGTAGAAAAATATGATGTATTACATGTGAATATGGCTGACATTTACATATGGATCATATAAGTGCGCTGAGTTTTGTGCTTTCCACTGCTCATAAAGCTGCATGAAAAATCTACTATACTTCATTGTAATGTAGTCACTGTACAAGGGAAGATTAAATACTCTGCATATATGTAACAATTGTCTTTGTTTCAAACTCTGTATCCTTGTAAAGCTATTCAATTAATATCGGCACTTTATGCAAAGCATTATTATGTGGAAAGCATAGCCTGAGTATATCCAAGATTTCTGCATTGGATAACATTTTGCGATGAGTGCATACGTGAGTGAATGTGTGCATAGAATTAATACAGTTCTTCAGCTTACGACCTGATTCGTATTAACCAAAAGTCGAACGGTTAATCCTAGGTTCATTGCAGCCTGTTGATAGTAATTGGGATTACGGATGGCTTGCGTTCTTTTTGGGCTAAATGTCACACCTTTGACTCACAATTGTTAACATTAAGAATATAAATTCGCCCGTGGCTGTTTGTATTCATATTCAGTTATTGGGAGCTGGTCCTCGTGACAGCTATTTTATTAAAGCGGAGTGTATAAAGGAACAGGAAGACTCTATTAGGCATTGTGCTCACATCAGAGGCATGTGGCATTCCCGAGGCTCCATACTAAGGAGCTGTAGGCTCTTGGTGTATATTATCACTATATGGTGCAGTAGGGGTAGCTGGTCACCTAGAAGAATAACTCTGTGGTACCCCATAAAAAAAGATTTCAATATGGACTACGACTGAGAAGAGACCTGTTGTTTATTGTGAAATATGCCTATTGGATTGTTTTATATGTGCTAAGCCACATTCACATTTGCGCTGGTCATTTCCAATGTTCTTCTCTATTAGGGGTGTAGCTAAAGGCTCATTAGCCATGATGCAAGAGTTCAGCTTGGGCTGTGGTCAGGGGCAAGGGATCACATAGCCTTCGTGCTGAACAAGGCAAAAATTGAAACGGAACCCCCCCGCCATGCCAAATTCTTGACCTAACCCCTTCCCTCCAGCCAGAGGTGTAACTTGACCAGCATGACCTTTCTGTAATACCGGTGTCTTCTTATGTGGCACAAGGGTCTTTGGGCCCCCTCAGCTCCTGGGCCCGATAGCGACTGTTACCTCTACACCCCCTATAGCTACACCCCTGTGCTCTATCAGAGAATTAGAACACTGAAAATAACAGAAGTTCAGGATCTGGCACATAACTGAAATGGCCAAAGCCAAACAAACCTAACTGACTATAATGGGATCCATTTGATTTCCATTTTGCTGTCTGGTTTCTAAGCAGGCAAAAAGTGATGCATGCAGTGGTATTTTTCCTATATTCATTCTGGAAACCGGACAAATCCCATTATAGTGAATGGGCATCCGGTGAGCCCTGACAGTGTCTGGCTCTGCTGGATATGGAAATTCTGGTATTCTGCTCCTCTGCCAGAACATAATACCGGACTGACATACTGTACCCAGATTTGGACATAGCCTAATTGATCTGCCATGTATCACACTGAAGTACATCACAGGCTGCATGAAGGACCCATCGGGACCGGTGAAGGCAACTAAACTTATCTGCTCCCCATCACTCGGTTCTGCCTCAGTGAGTCTCGATCTCTTTTCAATGCATTTCTGGTCCCAGTATGTAAGCTTCCTGCATGGACAGGGCCATGTGCACCACTGTAGCCAATGACTCATCGGTAATGTGTCCCCAAGCTGCACATCATTGCTGGGTCATCTGCCACTTGGGAATACAGCATGCTGAGGCCAGTCATTGACTGCATGACTCCGTCCTTGCAAGAAGTTTAGATTTGGGGATTGGAAGTGAAGACAGTCCTGAATCCACAGAGCTGGAACCAAGTGGAAGGAAGCAGGTAAGTATAGTTCCCTTCACAGGAGAGGGAGGGTTTAAAAAAAAAACAATACATTGCAGACAAACCCTTTAAGGCAGTGCTTTTCAAACTGAGAGCCTATTATTTGATTGTTTGATGAGGCCCAGGCATCACCATGTTTTTGCTTGTGGGACCCCAAGATTGAGAAGTCTAGATTAAGGCATCATATAAATTCATATTTCTAGCTTTTCACCTCTTTTAAACCCTGACTTCTGTTCTCTGTCGCATTCTTATTTCATCAGCTAGTCAGTTACATTACTCTAAAAAAAATTTCCAAGCATCGAAAATGAGATATTGCCTGTCTTGGATAGTGCCGGTTCAGCATCTTTCATTATATGCGTTCTTACAGTGATAGATACAAACTGCGTAGAAGTGGCCATCTTCTCTTAGCATACAAATGCAGCGTTATTAAAGCCTGCACATTACAACATCGAGAGTGCTGGTTTTATGTTCTTTTACTAAGGTGAGAGAGATGTACCAAGCAGAACTTGTCTATGTGAGTTGACAGCCTGCACATAGTTCCATCACCCTTTCCCATCAGTTCAAGGGCTTCATGAATAAAGATGAGCGAAACGCATTTACAGCCACAATTGTTATGTGTGCACGTAATAAACTTTCTTATCTGTGTTCTCACAAGTGACCTAAGAGGTTAACAAAGTCAAATTAGAATTTCAGAAGATAGACCTCAGCTAAATTAAATACGAACTAAAAGTGCCAATGCGCAGGGATCTAAGTTCAACAGATATGTATATCAGAGCCAAATACAGAATGATTCAGAGGCTTTCTTTTACAAATTTTTTTTTTTTTTTTGAGTAACATGATTAAGTGATGTTATAGCTGAAAAATGTATAATATTAAAAAATGACTCAATATACAATAATTATATGCTTAAAGGGGTTATCCAAGACTTAAAAATACCTCAGAGTACGGCCAACCTGTGGTTCAGGCTCCATTGTTCCCTGGCCATCTCTGCAACTCTCCAATGTTTTGGCATCAACATACTGTTGACTGGTGTCACATGACCGCTGCAAAAAATTACTGGGTGCCATGATGACCTATCACCCTTGCGGCACATGACCCAGTCCACTTTAGAAAAAAACATTTTTATTTGCCCTTTTTAGGAAATTCTGTAATAAAATTCTCTAATAAAGTAGGTCTAGTTCAAGATTTTCACCTCATCATGAGTCAAAAGAGGCTACAAAGTGTGTCTCTTACTGTGAAGGACCTGTTCTACCGTACATTACAGAGACAACCCATTGATTTAATTAAACACTGTGTAATGTTTTAGTTCCTCTGTGGTGGTGGTGCTGCAGGGGAATTGAACACATATTATAGCTAAATCCTGGGGGCCCTGCCATGGGAACGCTTTGTCATTGGCTTCTTTTCAAGACATCCTTCTAACGAATGGGAATGGTGGAAAGAGAGAAGCCTTTAAAAGTTTTTAGAGCCTTTCACAAATTAACTTCTGCTTTTGCTGGGAACCATCTGAGGAACCATTCCATCTTCACCCAGTGCTCTGGTCTGCTTATATTGATTTTTAGCTTCCCAAGTGTTCTGCTCCTGCATTCAGTAGTTTTTATCAAGCCTAGAGGAGTGCCCTAAAACAGGCAGTCTGCCAGTACTATACTGCTCTAGACTTCTTTTACCATACTTCTAGGCCAATCACCCGCACTATGAGCACTATCCTAATCCTCGCCCATATCCTCAGCACACATGGTGTGTAAGATACAATATGCTCGCAGCACACAGATCTAGGACTCAGAATGCACATTATCATGACAGCACAGAGAGGGGAAAATAACTGAAGGTAACAAAAGACAGCCTAAGGGGGATAGAGAGTTTATGAGGGAAAAAGTCCGGAACACAAGGACACACTGATTGAAGCACAGATGGAGCAAGGACTATGTAATCTGATTCCAGTGAGGAATGCTTATAAACAAGCTAAAACCAGTAGATGTAGAAGCACTCAATCACTTCATAAATTAAATATATTGTGACTGGAGTAAAAAGTGCACTTAAGATGGAAGGAAGATGTGACTATCTTACACAGAAAACAGCGGTCTGAGATGCTGAGCATTCTGCAGTGTTCAAGCTCTGAGTCTTGGAGGGGAAGGGGCCTATGCACTGAGCTCAGAATCACACTGAGCTCCAGAGCCAGCCAGTAAAAAAGACACATCCAATTCCTTCAGTCCATCTATGCTGCTAAGGACTGGATTCACCGAGTGACATTGAGTGGACAGCAAAATTCCTACAAATCACATTTAACATAATTTTTCACAAAAGTCAGGTTATACCCTCTTATCCCTTCTGTGTCATCCTGCAATTTTTCACTCACTGAAATCAACTGGCGGCCCATGTGATACACAGACGTGAATGTAATGAGAGTGATTAGATATTGAAATACAAGAGGGTTTTACTTTAAACATATATGACATATGAATTATTTCCAGTGGCTTTTTGCTTTAAATATTTGATAATCCACCCCTGGGACCACATCTGTCCCAGAACTGGGCACCTTCAACCTGTTCCCCTGTACTGCAGCCAAAATGGCTAAATCAAAGGGGTAGCTGTCCTAGCCCTCAATCTAAATAACCCACACAAAGTAGACTGTGCTGTTAAGTTCTCACCTAGTAAGGTAGAAACTCTAGGTGACTAGTCTAAAATAGTAGGTTTTAAGCCCTATGGATAGGAGGCACTGGTGCAGTAGAGCAGAAAGACCAATGTAACAAGGCTAGGAAGTTGGTGAAGTGGAACTGGAGAGCTGATGTAATGGAGTTAAACTGAAGAAGGGAGTAACAGTGGTGATGTAGCAGTGTTGACTGGAGACTGGTGAATTAGAGAGATGTAGCATAATTATAGCAGTGGGCTGTAGACTAGTAAAGCAGACTTAAGGTAGATGGACTGAACAGTAGAGTTATGGCAGCTGAGCTAATGTAGCAGGGTGGAGTGACTGAATTGATGCAGTGGAGCTGATGTAGCACAGTGTAGTAGATGTTTACTGCAGGCTGGAGCAGTCTGGAGACTGGTAGCCTTGCTTGAACTCTTCATGACACCCAGCATTTAGGCTTCAGGCCCCACCAACCCTTCTGGATAGGCCCAGGGCTTAATAGAGAATTGGTCACACAAGTATTCAACTCTCTTCATTGATGTCTATTGGAAGTATGGAAATGGAACACCTTTGTTCTGTCATCGTCTGTGTTCTTTAAGGGTTTTACCAATATAAAATGATGCAATCAATTAATTTTTTATCTCAAGAAACTTCAGAATATAAATGTAAAACCAGTACAGACACTTGTGAACATGGACACCCAAACATATACCTAAAAGATTTTAGAGGCACTAATACTAATGAGTTTGACTGGGTACGGTTTCGGAAAGGTGTTTTTAAAACCCCAAATATACAGTTTTTTCTGAAATATGCAAGAAGGGTGGAGCTTCATGGAAAAGCACCAGGGTCTAAGATTCACCATTTTGCCTCAAAATTTTGGTGCAACTCTGGAGTAAAAATTTGTCATAGAGTAAGCCAATGTCACGGGGAGCCGGTGGCCTGCAGTGCTGCCGGACTCCCACTGTTGTTCAGCATCGAGGACGAGATGTGTGACCTCGTCTCCATGACAACAGGGGCGGGGAGGACCCGGCGCGTTCAGTCTCTGCGCGGCAGGCGTCCTCCCCATCTCCTTGACGACAGGCAGGGGGAGCTTCAGCTATGAATATGTGTGCTATAGGTCACATGACGCTGGCCACGTCACGTGACCTACGTCTGAGTACTGGCAAGGAAGCCAGCACTTCCTGTTTCACTTTTGGAGTTAGGTCATGTGACGCCGCCTCGTCATATGACCTACTTGGAGCCCTATTTAAACAGGCAGCCTGCCAGCCACAGGTTGCCTGAGATTAGTCTATACCTCCAGTGCTAGTGCTTGCTAATCCTCATTGTGACTACTGTGTTTTGGACTTCGGCTGTGTATTTTTGACCTTGCTTTTGCTCTCTTCCCTGGTTTTGACGTGACTTCCTGGTACGACTTTTGGCTTGCTGACCCTCCGATATTGTGTTTGTGTTCTGTCTTTATTTGTTGTATTTTCCTCTTATACCCCTTCCCTTTACACCCCAGCACTTATTCAGGCTAGGGATTGTCGCCCAGTTATACGCCGTTACATGGGACGGGCCTTGTAAGTAGGCAGGGACAGAGGTTGGGGCTCAAGTTAGGGCTCACTACTCCCTGTATCATGACAGCCAACCAATTGTTGGAAAAAGTTAGCGAAAAGTGTAAAAAAAATTTTGGAAAATTCATTGGTTCAATAGTTGAGTCAAAGGACCAGATTTACTAGCCCTATAGATGGTGTAAGTTCAGGCTGGCTAACTAAACCTGCACCAGATTTATCACAGAGACTCAAGCTGGATGATCTGGTGCGGGTCTAGACAGCTGGTCTAAACTTACACCACCTATAGGACTAGTAAATCTTGGCCTATGACTCGATCTTTTAACCAATCATTTTTACTATTATAAAGTAATAAAGTGACCCTGTAGTGGTCCTATATAAGCAACACGGTGGCATTATTTTTAAAGCTGGTATATTTCATAGTTTAGTCCCTTAACTTTTCTCTTATCCAGATATTTTGGCTGCTTTGTATAACGGCAGTACTATGGTGTGGCACAATGATTTAAGCCTTTATATAATCTTGTTTTTCTTTCACGGATGATTATTGATCGGAGAGGAGAACATCATTCAACGGCGGAGGGGCTAGACTTTGTGCATGGTATAAAATGGCACGTAGATTCATAAGTGCCATACAGATTTCCAGACATCAATACACATGTGCAAATGCAAGTTAAATAAGAGATGGAACAATGCACGTGTAATAATTAAGTCTGCTAAACCTTGTCTAAAGCAGAACTAGTGGAGGTAACACTATATGTTATGTTAATAGAGAAGCCACTTTAAATTCTTGAAGTCCATTTTGTTTCTACTTGGACACAAAAATAAATATGTTCTTCTTACAATTACAAATAGAGAGTTATATAATGAAGTCGGGTAGATGGGCCTCCAGGCTTGTTAATGGCTCTTATGCTTATGTAACGTTATCCTCCAGACTAAAGGCCACTTTACACTGCTCAATTTAACAGGCGATTGTTGGGAAAAAAGAGTTCATTCCCAACAATCGTCTGCTCATCAGGGGAAGAGACCTCCTCCAAAGTATGGAGAGGAGTGATCAGTAATGTCATCGCTTGTCCCCATACAGAATCATTGTTTGCCGCAAGCAGAGTGTTCTGTAGACACTCTATGCCAGGGGTCCCCAAACAGGGGGCCAGTTCACTGTCCCTTAGATCGTTGGAGGGCCGGACTATAAAAAAAAAAAACTATGAACAAATCCCTATGCACACTGCACATATCTTATTTTAAAGTAAAAAAAAAACATTGTGCCCCTTCAGATCAGCCCACTGTGCCCCCATCAGACCTCAGATCAGCCCACTGTGCCCCCATCAGACCTCAGATCAGCCCACTGTGCCCCCATCAGACCTCAGATCAGCCCACTGTGCCCCCATCAGACCTCAGATCAGCCCACTGTGCCCCCATCAGACCTCAGATCAGCCCACTGTGCCCGAATCAGACCTCAGATCAGCCCACTGTGCTCCCATCTGACTTCAGATCAGCACACTGTGCCCCATCAGACCTCAGATCAGCCCACTGTGTCCCATCAGACCTCAGATTAGCCCGCTGTGCCCCATCAGACCTCAGATCAGCCCATTGTGCCCCCATCAGACCTCAGATCAGCCCACTGTGCCCCCATCAGACCTCAGATCAGCCCACTGTGCCCCCATCAGACCTCAGATCAGCCCACTGTGCCCCCATCAGACCTCAGATCAGCCCACTGTGCCCCCATCTGACTTCAGATCAGCACACTGTGCCCCATCAGACCTCAGATCAGCCCACTGTGCCCCATCAGACCTCAGAAGAGCCCACTGTGCCCCATCAGACCTCAGATCAGTCCATTGTCCCCCCATCAGACCTCAGATCAGCCCATTGTGCCCCCATCAGACCTCAGATCAGCCCACTCTGCCCCCATCAGACCTCAGATCAGCCCATTGTGCCCCCATCAGACCTCAGATCAGCCCACTTTGCCCCCATCAGACCTCAGATCAGCCCACTTTGCCCCCATCAGACCTCAGATCAGCCCACTCTGCCCCCATCAGAATAAAATAAAAAACTCTCTTACCTCTCCTGCGCCGCGGCTTCGCTCCGGGTCCGGCACTCCTCTGTCCTCTCTGCCCGTGCTGCACTGTCACCTGACTGCGTGCAGCATCAGGTCAGAGTGCGCGCACTACGTCCTGCCGCTGTACGTTGTATACACTAGAGCTTTTTTGTAGTGTGCAAAGGAGCTGTGAAAAATGAAAGGTGGAATCTGATTGGTTGCTATGGACAATTAAGCCAATTCTGTGTAACGGTTTGATAAATCTCCCCTAAGTGCCTTATATTAACTTTGTCTACATGGTAAATTCCATTTGCTGGTGAGACAACCCCTTCAATATTTATCAGTATACTAGTAAATTTGGGAGGGAAGAAGAAACAATTATTTTGACGCAGTTCATTATTGATGTAAAATAAGAAATCATAAGAAACTATGCCCATGTGAATGCTGCTGGGCTTCTGCTTCAAAATTTGGGATCAGAGATATCTTTGATTCCAGCCATTTAACCCCTGAGTCAGGGGCGTAGCTATTGGGGAAGCAGGGGAAGCCACTGCTTCGGGGCCCAAGGACATAAAGGGCCTGGGAGCAGTAGCAGGATACAGCACACAGAGGTCGGCTGCCGCTGTCCTTCTTGCAAGCTCCTGTGCTGCGTAGCTTCAGACACGCCCCCTCTTCAGCAGAGCAGGACATGGCTTACCAGCATTTGAAACGCCCCCACTACACAGGACGTGCTGCCTGAGGAGGAGAGAGACCTCAGGGCTGGAGCAGCGGTGTGAACAGATACAGTCAGTCTGTGAGTGAATCTGCACTGTGGGACAGGCGGGGGGATCTCAGGGAACTCTTCATGCTGCTGCTGGGTGCTGCAGTAGAGCAGCAGCTTCATACTATTCAGTTGTTTTACTGCCTCATGAAGCATTTTGCTTCCATGACTCCTCCCCCCCCCATATCCTGTCCTCTTATTCCATCCTCATGGAGCCCCTTCTGTATCCTTTCCTCCCTTATGTATCCAGAGCTCCTGTTCCACCCTCCTTTCTCCTATTGCAGCTCTGCACACACCTCCTTGTATGAATCCCTCACCTACTTGCTGTGTCCACCCCTCCTGTCCATCCCGGGCCTCTGTCTCACTCATCTGCCTCTCATTAAGGTGGTGTCCTTGTAATGTCTCAGGGTCATGTGACTGTGCCCCCCACCCTGTACTGAGCTCCTTTATACCCTTCATTGTGCCCTCTTACCATACTCTGTACAGTTCCCCTAGTCATTTCCTGTACTGTGCCCTGTTATACCCTTTTATTCGGTCACTGTATGGAGGTGTTATCTAGTGCATGGCGGCGTTAGCCAGTCCCTGTATGATGGTACTATCCAGTCACTGTATGGAGGCGTTATCCAGTAACTGTATGGTGGTGTAAGTGGCCAAATACTGATGCATGCAGCAGTTTCTGTCTGGCCATCGGCCACGGTTTCTTCTCTGCATGTTTGTCAGTTTGCGGCCAGATCTCCACCGGTCCCCATTATAGTTAATAGAGCCAGCGAAGGTCAAATAGAATCCGGCAGTGCCAGATCCAGACATCTCCGGCAGGCTGCTCCCCTTTCGGAACAGCCTGCCGGAGATGTATAATGCAAATATGAAACAAATCTAACGGAGCATTGTTAAAGAAAGCCTGTCCTCAGTGTCTACTTAGCGCTGAAGCTGACTATGTGGACATGGCATGCTTATCTCACTACCCCAGCTCCTAGCTACCTGTAGTTGCTGTTTTTGCCTGAGTTTTTAATTTCCTGACCGCTGGCAGCTCTGTACATTTCTCTCTTCCCTGTTACCGGGATTTGTGCTGACATTGAGTATGTTCCAGTATACCTACTGTTAGCACCAAGCATGCTGGTTGTCTGGTTATCCTCTTTCTCTCCTGTTACTGAGTGCAGGAAAGAGAGCACAGGAGGACTTTCAGTGCTTAGAGCAGACGGTAGGTATAAGGGAACATGGTACATTCCGGAGAACATTTATCAAGACCAAGGTTTTACACTCTGGAATTAATTTCTCCCATGATTGCTTTAGATGCACCACAATTATTATGTCTCAATTATTATGTAATATTTGTGGAACCTCTTTGCAGGAGTGTGTAATAAAGAGGAGATCTAGACGGGCAAGCAGGCTTGTGTAGATCTATGCTACAATCTAGGCAAGTTTCCTGACATAGATTATAATATATGTGATGGACCTCCTGCTCTTGTCCCTCACTGCTCACCACTTTGAAAACTGATAATTGGTGAGTAAACCTCTATTCCCCCACACACACCAGAAAGTCGTAAGATTTTGTGCAAAAGCAGCATGTGCTACAGTTTGCGACTTTCTGGTGCCACTATTCTGGTGCAGAGGGGATGATAAATGTCCTCTTACTATTTGTGCTAAGTACTGGTAGTTCCATTCTTCTCACTCTTCCCTGTGCTTTGTAACTAACAGAGAAGCGCCAGGAAGATAGAAATGTACACAGCAGCCAGCAGCAGGGACTCAGGCAGAGAGAGGGCACATATAGGAACGCTGGGGTAGTGATAGTCATCTTCAGCACTCAATAGAACATTAAAGATGGACTCTACTTAGCAACACTTTTCTACTAAAAATATCCACATTTCCCCAATAAAGTATATTACAAAAATGCTTACCATCCCTGTCTTTACACAATATTAAAAATATAATGAAATGACAGTGTCATTTTAACACCACAGTAGTCTCAGTCCTTAAAAAGGATGTCAGAGTATAGCCATAGGACACAAAAGTAAACCTTGCTGCACATCTAAGAAACTTTCAGCAAAAGCCAAAGTTAGAATCAATGTGGAAAGTAAAGAAACGGACAGCATAAATAAATGATTTATTAGCTTCCTTGTCAAAATGTTTTTCACAACTAAACTTGACATGTTTGTCATAACACAGCCAACAACTTTATAGAATCAAAGAAGACAATTTCCACATTGTTAGAGACCTTTGTTGACCATAAAACAATGATATATGAATGTAACATAGCTAGTAAGGTCGATAAAAGGCATTAGGTACAGTACATCCGAATGTCTTATATCACAACATTTATGTAAGAATTTTGTAGCTAATTGTCCTTAATTACTACAAATTTTTTTGCAGGGGATTTTTATGTATTGTCAGTCTGAGCATGGTATAGCAGTGTAAATGTCATATATCACTGGAAGTTTCATAATAAACAGATATTCTGGTTTTAATTACTACATTTATTTGTTTGGCATTGCCAAACAAATAGGCAGTTATACAATTTTATAATATACATGTATTTCAAATTTTGTTCGCTATTCACCGTAGCCCCTCTCTCCAGAGAACAAATGGTATGACCCATTTTCGTCCTGGATACCAATGAGCAATAAAACACAAAACCGGAATATGGTTGTACAACACAAATAAAACACAAGTGTCAGAAATGAATAGCTCCTAGATGAGACAAACCCAGGCACTCAGCATGTACTAAAATCTAATACAAAAATATACATCCAAAAATATATCTTTACTGAAATCGATAAAACGAATAAATAGATGCATAAATTGGCAAAGACAAACACAACCACATGGAGAGTGCACAAAACATGTCAGGACATCAAGTTATACCATTGCGAGTAGTGGTAGAGGTGGGATGGAAAAACAAGAATAAATAAATACAAAATCAAACCATATGGCTCCCCCACCTAGATAAAAACCATGATTCACAACATATACACAATACAGACCCGGCTAGTGACTCCTCCAAGAGGTGAATCATGTTTTTTCATCTAGGTAGGTGATCCACAAGGTTTGATTTTGTATTTATTTATACTTGTTTCTCTATCCCACCTTTTCCACTACTTGCAATGCTATAACTTGTTTTGTGCACTCCCCATGTGGTTGTGTTTGTCTTTGCCATTTTAGTCCTGTAAAATGCATCCATAGGAGATCTGAATAGGACTAAAGATTGTGTCAGTCATGTGACCATCAATCATCTCATCCAAACAGCTAAGGCAGGACAGCATGCCAGGTCCACTTAGTTGTGGGTGCACATCTCCAGGGGGAATGGTGTGGTCCCCCACAGGATCAGAAGATCAAATACATGACCTTTTTAATGTCTAGTTAAGCTCTGTTTTTATGTCTGAAAACCTGTTTTCGTCTGGGAAAAACTGCTGTGTCATTGTGTGAAAGTCTATGAGAGACGGGATTTATAACATTTTATCTGTTTGTGCTAAGCTTCTCCACTCCACCCCTCCCACTAGAAGATTATAGTTTAGCTAAAAATGGTATATAAGGAGAACAGTCAGAGCCCCTAGTGTTCTGTAGTTATGGAAAAGTGCTTGGAAGGGAAGACTCTGACAGTCTGCCTGAGTAACCAGAAGAAGACGCTGAGATGGGGATGCTGGGCCACAGACCATGGGTCACCATACCTGAAACCAAGGAGCCACCCAGACTACTGAGCTACACACTATGGGGCTCCAGCCTTTGAACAGGGTGCCATCCTTCCAAGAGAGAGAGAGAGAGACAGCTAACTCAGGCCTTCATCAATCCCTTCTTCTACCAGGGAGGAGACTGAAAA
Source organism: Rhinella marina (assembly GCA_900303285.1). Taxonomy (NCBI): domain Eukaryota; kingdom Metazoa; phylum Chordata; class Amphibia; order Anura; family Bufonidae; genus Rhinella; species Rhinella marina. Next base: position 27,192 of record ONZH01004058.1, read on the forward strand.
AGCCAGCCATATGCCTCACCTGTATTGTTTTGCACCCAAACTCCTCCAGTAAAGAAGCTATTAACTACAGAGCCTGACTCTCTGAACTTTTTTCCCATTGGGGGTGCACCTCACCTTACCATCCCTTCTGGAGAGCAGTGATACATGGTGACACCACAACAGTATCCAGGGGACCCAGTGTAGCATTGGCACCACCACAAACCCGGCAACTGCACCAACACACACATATAGCAGTAGAAGAGAGACCTGTTGAATGGGATGGACAGTGATATAGTAATAGTAGACTGTTGCGTAAACGGCATACAGGTCCCTGGTTGTATGGATCTTGCTTCTTACTAAAAAAATGAACTTAGATAGTGACTGACATAAAGGCTGCAATGCTTGTTGTACTGAGTTTGCGTTTAAAGGCTAGAAGAGACTCTTGAGTGATGTACTACAAGAGGGGAGAGTCTTGGAGGAAAGTTGACACAGGTCATAAGAGTACAGAGAGGGTTATGAGCAGTGCATAGATTTGTGTTTTGTGTTGAGTATGTGGAGATTAGCGGAGATGTACTAAATGGTGGAGCTAGGTTGAGTAAGTACAGTAGGGATTTTGGCTAGGATTCACTACATGGCTGACAACAAAGAAGAGAGAGGACAGGAGTGGAAGACAAGAAAGCAACTGTCTGTAACATAGTATGAAATGTTGATGACATAGCAAATGCGTTGCAAAGTAAATTAAACATGGCAGATTCTGTTGCAGAATTTTCTGCTACTGAAATTTAATTCCATTCATTAAAATGGAGTTTGCATATGTTTGCCACCAAAACAACCCGATTCAGATGAACGTAACTCAGTTTCAGTCATAGAAATTTCTGCAACAAAATCTGTCTTGTGTGAAGGCACCCTTAGGATGTAGCCACAAGCCACCAATGCACCGCTATGACCAAGATTTGTGTTGCCAGTGCTAACAAGCTTCTCATGGCTCCTGCTGCACAAAGATATGGAAGATCAAGGGCTGTGGTGATTTATGATTGGAGCTTTACTCCCACTGATGTAAGTGCCTGATTGTCCCTTGCAGTGACCAGATGTGAACTTTCTTAGTACTGCACTGCGCCTATTCCCACCATTAGTCTTGTTGGTTCCTAAAATGGTAGAGGCACCTAGGCTACCTTGGGTGGTGGAGGTCCAGAGACAAGTGCCTCTCTTGCCTCCCTATAATACATCGCTGCTAGGGAGACTTGTGCTATTAAAACACTTTAAAAGACAAGTTTTGTGATATCACCACTGCATGATACTCAGTGTAGTATCTATCATCTGACTTTACTAATGGCGCATTAAAATAATAGACACACTACAACAAAACCAGTCATCATTGGGTTAATATAAACCCTTTCACCTTACTATTTACTGCCCTTAATGAAGCAAGCGACTGATCATTTACCCTACTGTCTAAAAAGCTTATCCAGTATTAAATGATCAGCCGTGAACATCACAAATTCTTGTTTCCAGTAATTCCAGCTCCGTGGGTTATGACACCTGCCCAGAAAACACTATTAATGGTATAAACTTGTGTTATGAATTCATGTCTCTGACATCCTGGATCCGTTTGCAGAGAGTGTATTGTTTTAATAGTATGCCGATGGCAAGTCCACATCTCAGTGCTGCTTGTTAAGTGAAACGCCCCTACCAGCGAAACCTTCTGCGACCTATATCTATTAGTTGGAAATGAGTTGAACCAAACTTGGGCTTGATTGTACATATGCATGGATTCGCTGTCTGTATTATTTAAGAAAAATAATCAAACTACAAAATGAGTGTGAACCATATGAAGTTAGGAAAACACTTGGGTACATGATTCCAAGTCTCTATGAGCAATGCAGAGATGATTACCTTTCCTGTGCATATCTTAACATACAGGCCCACCTAGAATTGGACTAAAAAGAGGAGCAAAATGGCTCAATTTGGTGCAGTTTAGCACAACTATAATTTCTACAACTTTTCCTAACTTGCTTGAAAAGGGGGCAAGACTTAGCGATGAGATGGGACTTCTTCTGTATATAGGTTGTGGTCTAATATATGACGTTTTTGCTGCAAAATTGTGCCACAATTCTGGCATAAAATTCTGTCACAAAGTAAGTCAACCAATAGTTGGTACAGACTTAGATAAAAGTGTCTAGATATGCACCAAATATATCATCAAGGTCTAGACAGCCTAAGCTTATTCCATCTACAGGCTTAGCAAATGTATTCCCCATATTATTTATGGGTGGACCATAGCTTATTTCTTTCTACTGTATTCTTCTACTACTTTCAATTCAAGAAAAGTAATGAACTTTAGCACTGCAGTTATCCCTAGAAATTTAAAGACATCATGAGGCTTTAGGTTAGAACTACGTAGACAACATTGTCACGGTAAAAAAAATCACAACAATAGGTGCTCCATTGTGCTATATCCATGATAACTAGCAACACTCATCGGATCAGGTTGTTCCAGACAGGAGTCTGAAAAGCAAATGAAACCAGGTAAGATTATGGTAATCTGCATTACTGCCCACCAGTGGTCCACGAGAATTCCAGAAAGATGCAGAATGCAGAAAAACAAAGAAGTAGGCTCAAAAGGAAACAGGATACCAGAGCAGTTTATTAAGATAATGAAACACATAACGCATTTTGGAGGCAGTCTGCCTCCTTTTTCAGATAACATTGTTACTGTGACACTGGTACCAATACTACCAACCATGGCGGCTCATCACATCAAAAAGCAACATCCAAAGCTCATCCCAAGCATCCCAACTATGGCTACTTTAACATCAACATTTTGCGGTCCGGTTTTGAGATTCTGCTGAGGATCTCAAAACTGGGAAAAAAGGCTTCCGTTTTGTCCCCATTCATTGTCAATGGGAACAAAACAGATCCAACCAGATCAGGATGCATCGGAATGCTTTCCGTTCCAGTTTGTTCCTTTTTTTTTTACTGGACACAAAACTGCAGCAAGTTGGGGTTTTGTGTCCAGTCTGCGAATCTGAACCGGATCCGGCAGGAAAATCAATGTAAGTCAACGGTGATGGATCTGTTTTTTTCAGTAACGGATTCAGCACCCATTGATTCACAATGATTTTCATTCCAGATCCGGTTTGTTCCGTTTCTATTTAATGCAACTGGAATAAAAAACAAATTAATCTGGATGCATTAAATGGCATGGAAGCATTTTATTCAGGTTTTGAGATCCTGTGCCATATCTCAAAACCTGAATAAAAAAAGCTGATGTGAAAGTAGCCTATCCAAGGTATATGGCCAGCTTTAGTTTTTTAAAACCTCTGCTATGTCTGATACTTGAATGAATCGGACAACATGGGATTGTTTTCCTACACTCCGCACACTGCATACTTTAGAAGGTAACGGAGTGAAAAGTCATGTTGTATGATTCCACCAAACAATATCAGCAAACTGAAATGTATTACTGAAATTTCAGATGCGTAATAAAATAGTGAAATATTCCTCTGAACCTGGTGTGGAACATGGGCGAGTATGAAAAATAGTCATGAAAGAGTTACCAGACAATGCACAAAGCTATAGATTGATAGTTTTTTATGGCCCATCAATAGTACTGTGCTGAATAGACAAAGAAATATCCTGAATTTATGTGCAGAAAAGTCTAAATCAAGAAGGAGCAGGATGATAGATATACTGTTTCCTCCCAATCAGAACCTTTTATGACCGCCTTAGAGATGGAATCTGTCATCACCTTAAGATACAGAACACTCTGTCATACTGGAGCTGTTGTCCAAATTACATCATATTGTTTATTGGAAATTTCAAATAAATGTGTCTACAGTTTATTGAGCATTACAAGAAACATTTTATATTGTTTAAAGTACTGTGTGTACTGCAAGAGTAAAATGTGAAATCTGTATCCAGCTGTGGCAAAGCAAAAAGGCAGTGAAGGCTGGAGGCACCAAAAAGCAATGTTTAGAACTCCATACTAGATACCAAAAAGTAACTGTTTATTAAAACCTCTCTAATACTTGATGTATAAACGTGAAGACAACTTTTGTAGTTAAAGGGGTTGTTCACCCCTGGGGACCTTTTCTACAGATTCCCCCAACGTGACTGGACTCTTGGTTTTTGCCTTATCTCCGCCATTGGGTTCCAGTTCCAGCTTTGCAGGTCCCCACTCTACCGTATCAACATCCGTTTTGACGTGGGTTACATGACCACTGCAGCCAATGACTGGACCTAGGACCTGCAGGACAGCAATGTAGCCAGAACCCAGTGGCAGGAATCAGGTAAGTATGATTAAAGGGGTTTTCCGGGAGTTAACTACTGATGACCCCCACTGATCAGCTGTTTGAGAAGGCACCGGTGCCTTCTCTCAGCTTTTCCAAGGCCAGTGACATCACGTTCATCGGTCACGTGGCCTAGGAGCAGCTCAGCCCCATTCAAGTGAATAGGGTTCAGCGCGATACCAAGCACAGCCGCTGTACAATGTACGGCGCTGTGCTTGGTGAGCTGAGATAACGCCTTAGCGCTCACAGGAGCACCGGTAGATTCTCAAACAGCTGATCGGCGGGGGTCCCGGGTGTCAGACCCCCACCGATCAGATACTGATGACCTATCTTGAGGATAGGTCATCATTAGTTAACTCCCAGAAAACCCCTTTAAGAATTCCACCCTTTAAGGTGGAAGGGTTACTACACATTTCTATATACCCTTCTAAGAAATTCGGAATTGGGACAGGAGGTCCCCCTCCCTGTTCAGGATCCTCTTGACAAGAGTGGACAGTGGTTACAAAGGTCACCTTTTACTTTGGAGGATATTTCCTGTCCAGCATTGCTCACACAAACCATTGCTTAGAATAGACAATGTAATGCTTATTTTCCCCTGTGGTGGCGCTGCAGGCAAACTGAATACTTACTGCTAAGTTTACCCACAGTTTATAGCTGATTGTTGGGAAACTCAGTTCTGCTTTGTGACCTGATTATTTTCAAGGAACCCTTCTAATAACTAAATGAGAGGGGTTGGCCACTTTCCGGTTACTGTTGACCAATTTGTTTGTAAGATGATTATATCTCACTTACAAATACACCATTTTCTATATTTCTAAAGGTATGCTCCCTTGTTGGCCAAGTCTTTTGTGCTGTCTACACAGAGATCCTGTCCATAAAATGGCTGCTGATGGAGGGTCATGTTACCAGGCAAATCACCTAAACGTGATGTTTCTTCCATTTAAATACAATGCACCTGCCAACTGCGCTTGCACTGTGTTTGAATGCAGGAGAGTGTGATTTGCCTGGTCACATGAGCCCTCATCAGCTTTATGGACAGGAAGGACCTATGGACAGCACAAAAAACTTGACAATATCTTATGAAATATAGAAAAAGGTACAGAATTTTAACAAATGTTAGTAAGTACCATATAATCATTTTATAAACACATTTGTCAATAGTAGCAAGAAAGTGGCCATCTCCTTTAATTCTATTGAAAGAAAGCAAGCAAATGAGATTCATAAAGTAATACTTCTGTAAAATAAAGATAGTGATATCAGAAAGCAATAGCTTATAAGCAAAAGGAAAAATTACTTTTCAGGTACTGCTTAGGTAAAGGTGCCACAATGTCCAATGGTTTTTGAAGTGACACTTACTTTGAGGTCAGAGATCTAAAATATATCAAATGTGCAAATAGATAATCAACTTGTCCCAGGGCAGACAAGTTTACAATAAACGGGCTATTAGAGTACTTCCTGATTGTGATATGGGCGCTTGGTTCTGGAACAAGGTGATCTTCTGTTTCCTTATCATGAATGGGCATTGTCCAAAGTAGAAAGCCCCATTCCTAACACTTTTCACTTGGAGACATGCTCCTGGTCATTGGTTTTGTGCCACATATCTTCTGACAGCAGCAATCCCCACGTTTAATTGTATTAGTGTTCTCCCCATTCACCAGTATCATCAGAATCCACAAACACCCTTGCCTTAAAGCAGGAGCGTAGCTAATGGCTCATGGGCCCTGGTGAAAGAGTTCAGCTTGGGCCCCCCTTTCCTCAGTGCTTTGTGTGTCTTCTTATGCGGCACAAGGGTCTTTGGGCCCTCTCAGGCTCCTCGGCCCGGTAGCGACTGCTACCTCTGCACCCCCTATAGCTACGCCCCTGCCTTAAAGTGTGCCTCTGGTACAGTTCAGGTGAATATAAGAAACGTCATATAATACCTTATTAAAGAATTAGGCTTCCTTCTGGGCTTCTTAGGTTGCTTTCCTTCTCTTCACTCAGCCTCTTATCACTAGTAGATCCCATCTCAGTCTTCAGCCTCACACACAAAAGCCTATGAAGAATGGAAGAGGGATAAGAAGGCTAGTGCCAGCTAGTAAGTGATTTATTACCTCACTCTGCACAGCGGTATAGTCTTTTCTTACTAAATAAAGTAATAAATAGAGTAAAAAGTAAGAAACTGCAGTTTGTGTGTCTCACAGCCTCCTCTATAGACATCAATGTTAAAAGTAGGAAAAAGCAATTAGTCTGATAAAAACAGACAAAAGCATTTTTCTTTAACAAGGTATATTACAAAGTTTCTTATATTCACCTGTACTATTCGTTTATGGAAAGTTGTTTTATAACTGGAGGTACACTTTAAACATTTTTCCATAGGATTGTGGAGTAACTTAACCAAATTTAACCCTAGTTTTGAAGAAAGGGCTCAAAGCAATGCTTACTTCTATTATGATGGAAATTAATAGCTATCACAAACTTACACTTCTCAGGTTTGCACTCTTATTCTACTGATCACACCCATTCTAGTTGTAGTCATATTGCTATTTGATCTTTGTTACTCAACTCCTCTGTTTCTTTCTTCCTAAGGCTACTTTCACGTTTGCATTTACATTTTCCAGTATTGAGATCCAGCAGAGGAATCTCAATACCGGAGTAAAATGCTTCCATTGTGTCCCCATTCATTGTCAATAGGGAAAAAATGTAACTGAACAGAACGGAGTGCTCCAAAATGCATTCAGTTCCGTTTAGTTGCATTCCTATGCCAGAGAGCAAACCACTGCAAGTTGCAGTTTTCTTCCTGTCGTGGGATGCGGAGCAAGACGGATCCATCATGACCCATAATGCAAGTAAATGGTGATGGATCCGTTTTCTCTGACACAATAGAAAACAGATCCGTCCCCCATTGACTTTCAATGGAGTTCATGACGGATCAGTCTTGGGTATGTTAAAGATAATACAACCGGATCCGTTCATAACAGATGCAGATGGTTGTATTATCGGTAACGGTAGCGTTTTTGCTGAACCCTGCCGGATCCAGCAAAACGCTGGTGTGAAAGTAGCCTTATCAAGACTTTGCTATGTTACCACATAAATCATAAGTAAGAGTTACATTTCCTACAGTCCTCTTATCTGTGCGGCAGTTGTTACTAATAACTGGTAATTTAGCGCTAGCTATAAAGCTGAGACTACACCTAGTCTTTTCCTATCAAACTACAAAAAATCACTGTGAAATTGCTGTGAAATCGCTGTCCATAGGGAATACATTGAGTAGTTTGAAAATTGCCTCCAAATCGCTGCAGCCATGTGAGTATTGCTGGAGCAATTGAAAATCACTGTGAAATCCCTGCAGACAAGTGAGTAGCTAGAGATTTTTTTTAAAGCGCTACATGCTGGTATTCCAGTGCGATTTCTAAGCAACTTTTTCTTCAATAGAGTAACATGAAAATCCTTTCCAATACAATTGTTGTGAAATAGTTACGTAATCTTTAGCAATTAAATTGTTCCAGCAAAGTTTACAGTGAAACAGAATCTCTAGATGAAGTCTGGAAACTAACATGGACCAGGCGTGGATCTGGGGTGATTCTCTCTTCATCTAACTTTTGCTTTAGACAAATTAACCACAAGAACATTGCTACTTATCAGACTATACACACTCTATTGGTAATCTGTAACCATTGACACACATAGTACTCCATAGGTGCCGTAGACACAAAAAAGAATGTTTTTTAATCAAGATTATTAGAAAACTGCTTCATTTTTTTTTTTTAAATTTTAACTGTAATAACAATAAAAAGAAAAACTGATTTCAAACCTGGACATGTTACATTGCCAACCCGTTCCTGCTGCTATCTTGCTCTCCTGAGCATGGATGCCATGTTACTCACCTTTCTTCTCTGAAGCCAGCAGCTGGGGTCCGCTCATCCACTGCTACTCTCCAGCAACAGTCTCAGCTGCCAGGATCCTATGTGATCTCTGCAGGCCACTACCTACTTGTGAAAACCTCCAGCCTGTCTTTAGGGAGTCTGCTTGCTTCCTGGCTCTAAAAGGGTTTCAGTTCACCTACTTTAGTTGCTTCCAGCAAATGGCTGTTCACTTGTATCTATTTATCCTGAGGTTGAGGGTGCCTGACCTTTAGGTTCCTGGCTGCCTGCCCTGACCTTGGACCAGTTTCACAGATACAATCAAACCCTGCCTGCCCTGAACTTAGCTTGTTTCTGACTAGAAATAGTGTCTGATCCCTCGGTGCTTTGCACTACTGTCTTTGATCCCCATGGGTCAGATGTCAACTACACTGGACCATCTCAAGAGGTAGTGGCCTCAGGTCCCTGTATAGGGGTTAAAGAATGAAAATCAGGGGACTGTCAGAAGAATGCCCTTAGAGATAGCCCAAAGCCAAACCGGTGAGTTGGTACAGTGGGTCCACACCCACTGCCCATTACAGGACATTACAGGTCATGTAATCAGGCAAATCACCTACAATGCACCTGCCATTTGCACTTGCACTGTTGGGAGTTCAATAACTGGCTTTGGTGGTCATCATGTGTGCAATGTACATAGTAATTGTCATGTTGTAAACATCTGGTGTGAGAAAAATCCCCTAACATATAGTAATTATGCAGGGTGGGCCATTTATATGGATACACCTAAATAAAATGGGAATGGTTGGTGATATTACCAACATTCCTAGATGAACCGAGCATTCCTAGATGAACAGTTTCCTGGAAAGTGGATTGGTCGTCGTGAGCCAGTTTAATGGCCCCCAAGGTCACCCGATCTGACCCCCTTAGACTTTTATCTTTGGGGTCATCTGAAGGCAATTGTCTATGCTGTGAAGATACAAGATGTGCAGCACCTGAAACTACGGATACTGGAAGCCTGTGCTAGCATTTCTTCTGTGGTGTTGCTATCAGTGTGTGAAGAGTGGAAGAAGAGGGTTGCATTGACAATCCAACATAATGGGCAGCACTTATTTTATAAGTGGTCAGAAACCTGTAAATAACTCATGAAAGAATAAAGTAACGTTAAAACCAAGCACACCATTGTTTTTCTTGTGAAATTCTCAATAAGTTTGATGTGTCACATGACCCTCTTCCCATTGAAAAAACTAAAGTTGGATCCAAAATGTCCAACTTCAAAATGGCCGCCATGGTCACCACCCATCTTGAAAAGTTTTCCCCCTCCCATATACTAAAGTGCCACAAACAGGAGTATCTTAAAGGGGTTATCCCATGAATAATGTAAAAAATAAAAATCAGACATCATATAGTACATGACAACTTCTTTCTAACAAAGCTAGAACCAGCTCTGTACCTCACATGAATCCAGAGATCTACCCATTCATTGCTATGCTAGATTTATATGAAGCGGAAGCTCAAGGGGAGTGTCTTTTCTGCTGTAGCTAAGGGGGCGTGTCCATGCTCTCCCTATCACAGCTCAGGAGGCGTGTCTCAGCTCTCCCTATCACCGCTCAGAAAGGCAGTTGAAGAATGAAAGAAGAATCTCAGTTAGCAGGTCAAAGAAATAAGAAAAAAAACAAACAGCAGGTGGCGCTATACAGATACATTTTATTGAATAACTTAGTGACTAGGCTAAATTTTTAATGACATTTTTAATGACATGTAATTTCAAAAGTATTCAGATCCAAGCACTGGTTTGAAAACTGTAGAGTATTTTTCGTGGGACAACCCCTTTAACCAAATTTATCCCTAGTTTTGAAGAAAGGCCTCAAAGCAATGCTCATTTCTATTATGATGGAAATTAATAGCTGTCACAAACTTACACTTCTCAGGTTTGCACTGTTATTCTACTGCTCACCCCCATTCTAGTTGTAGTCATATTGCTATTTGATCTTTGTCTGCTATTCAACTCCTATCTAAGGCTACTTTCACACTTGCTCAATACCGGAGAAAACTATTGCTATTCAATACCTGAGAAAAACGCTGCACAGCTGGTGTTAAGGTCAGGCAAATTTGCACAATTTTTGCCCCAAAAATAATAGATGTTGCAGCCAGATGAAACAATAGTCCTTAAAAGGACTTTTGGGTCTTTTGAAACGAAAAACTAACCCTGCCTAACAAATTCCTATCCCTACACTATCTGTCCCTCCTTGCAGAAGCTCTCCCTGACTAAGACTGAGCCGGGTCACATGTCACCAGGTGCTATATAGCACCCGATGACACGTTCCCGGCCAGCCAATCACTGTAATGCCAGTAGCCAACATGGCTACGGCATTACAGTGAATGCCAGTACCTCCCCACATGCTGATTGGCTGTGTAGCAGCCAAGAAATGTGCGGGTAGGGGACTTGAGCACAGGGGACACCGTGCGGGTAAGGGACACCGCATTTTTCCCGAGCATAGCAATGCTCGACCGAATATAGTGTTCGGACAAGCATGCTCACCCAACACTAGTGAGTAGCTAGAGATTTTTTTTAAATCGCTACATGCTGGGATTCCAATGCGATTTCTAAACAACTTTTTCCTCCATAGAGTAACATGAAAATCCTTTGCCAATAAAATTGCCGTGAAATAGCTACGTAATCTTTAGCAAATAAATTGCTCCAGCAAAGTCTAAACTACAACAAAATAGAATCTCTTGATGAAGTCTGGAAACTAACATGGACCAGGATCTGGGGTTATTCTCTCTTCATCTACCTTTGCTTTAGGCAAATTAACCAAAAAAACATTGCTACTTATCAGACTAACAAAGAAAAAAAGGGGAATTTCAGTCAGCACAAAATCATCTGGGCCCGTCCACCAAATCGTCAAGGTGATCTCTGTAGGACGCGAACCTAACACTATTTCCTACCTGTTATGTGCCAAACTTGGCTTCCGTATAATCAGGGGGTGTTGGTTCCACATGCATGCTGGGTCCCCTCTGCCTTTTGCCAATTCTGATGCTTCAAAGGCCTCCACTAATACAGGGATGCAGGTACCAACATGCATACCAACACCCCCTGATTATACGGAAGCCAAGGTTGGCACATAACAGGTAGGAAATAGTGTTAGGTTCCCGTCCTACAGAGATCACCTTGACAATTTGGTGGACGGGCCCAGATAATTTTGTACAAAATATATTTGCCAAGAATCTCTAATTTACTAAACAAGCATAGCATTAGCTCCAGAATACCTCATATCTCTATGGCATTTTGTGCTTTATCTGGTTGGCAGTGTGCCATTGCATTGTATGTACTTATCAGACTACTTACACGCTATTGGTAATCTGTAACCATTGAGGCACATAATATTCCATAAGTGCCGTATACAGAAAAAAGACTATTAGAAAACTGCTTCATTTTGTATTTTATATGTTATAGCAATAAAAAGAAGACCTGATTTCAAACATGGACATGTTACATTGGTGACCCGTTCCTGCTCTCTTGCTCTCCTGGATGAGCATGGGTGCTATGTTACTCACCTCTCTTCTCTGAAGCCAGCAGCTGGGATTCACTCATCCACTGCTAGTCACCAGTCTAGTCAACAGTCCCAGTCATCAGCATCCTATGTGAGCTCTGCAGGCCACTACCTACGTGTGAAAACCTCCAGCCTGTCTTTAGGGAATGTGCATGCTTCCTAGCTTTTAAAGGGTGTCAGTTCACCCACTTTAGTTGCTTCCAGCAAATGGCTGTTCACTTGTATCTATTTAAAGCTCCTTCTTGAGGTGGAAGATGTCTGAGCTTTAGGTTTCTAGCGTGCTAGTGTTTCAGTGAAAGTGTGATTAACACTTTGTCTCCCTACATACTCAGTTCATCAACTGTGATTATTCTCTGCCTGCCATGACTATAGCCTGAAACCACATTGAATCATTGCTGCCTGCCCTGACCTTGGACCAGTTTCACAGATACAATCAAACTCTGCCTGCCCTGAACTCAGCTTGTCTCTGACTAGAAATAGTGTCTGATCCCTCTGAGCTTTGCACCACTGTCTTTGACCCCTATAGGTCAGCTGCCAACTACACTGGATTATCTCAAGAGGTAGTGGCCTCAGGTCCCTGTATAGCGGTTAAAGAATGAAAATCAGGGGACTGTCAGAATAATGCCCTTAGAGATAGCCCAAAGCCAAACCGGCTAGTTGGTACAGTGAGTCCACACCCACTGCCCATTACAGGACATGACTTATTATGTAACTTACGATGAACTACCAAAGCAAAAATGGACTGTAGGGACCCAATAACTGGCTTTGGTCTTCATCATGTGTGCAATGTATATAGTAATTGTCATGTTGTAAACATCTCTAACATACAGTAATATATTTCCTAAGCTTAGATTCTGCTCCATTCACCTCAGAACATAATATGGCCAAACTCCTGAAAATGAAATTTCAGATATTAGCTCCTTCTAAAAGAGTCAATATTTTTATTTTGGTGGAAACTACATTTTTCTTCTGCCCTTAGGAAATCATTATTGAAAATGAATTCTAACACTAAGCAGTGAACAGTCAACGGTGAAATTAGTCAGTTCTGCAACATCAACAACATTGACTATCCGGCTATTTAAATGAAGGCTCTGCCAGTGTGTGCGAGGACCGGCAGTAACAGCTTCTGTTCATAGTCAGTCATTACAGATGCTATTTTACAGCTTCTTTCATTCTAAAGCATGTTTTTTGCAGTTTACACTTTTTTAGGAATGTTCCAAATTTTGAATCTAACTTCCAATGATTTCAGTATCAGACTTGTTGTTGTTGTACTGAGAAAGCCAAAATCAATCGAAAAAAGTAATTGTTGCATGTAAATATTCTCTTCTAGTTTCATTGAAGTACACAAAAATAACAATATAAGTTTACAAAAGGCAGAATCACACATCAATTTTGCTCAGTGCATTATAACTAAGGAAAATTTCATGAACTTACCTATCCACAATACGGCAATGTCTGTCTTTCTGCCCAGCAGCCTCTACTCCAGTCCATGTAGTGGTGCTGAGGGAGATTAGGTACGGCGCATGAGCCAGTCAGATGGACTTTCCTGAAAGTTAGGCATGCTAAATAGCCAAACCCTGGCTGATCAGCCTATCAGAGAGATGGAATCCTGAGCTAATCAGTCCTCTGGCTCAGTGTCCAATTATAGGACTAGATGGGGGATTTAAATTTGGCACCCACTCTAAGTCAATACCTGTGATTTTGTTTATGTGTCTTGGCTCCTGTTCATCCATTTGCTCTTAGCGCTCATAACCTATAAATGTCTAGATATCCTCCTTGTACCAACTTTGACTTGGTTCCTGATTAACCTGTTGTCTACTGATTTGGATTCCACTTAGTCTCCAGGTCTTGACCCTTGCTATTTTACTACCCTTATGTTTTACTTCTCTTATCTCATCTCTTTATCCATTTTCTCTCACTTTTCTCAGCAGATGTACTCTGGGTCCCTTGCAGCCAAGAAAACAAGCATCAGATGTAGTAGAAATAGATAACAGTATGGTACATGCAGTGGAAGTAGGAGGAATATACCTGTAGGCCGAAAGATAGTTGCACATCTGTTTTATCTTGGGACTAGCATTTTTGTGCACTTTTGCCCCACCTATCCCACACTCGACTTTGATTAGGTGGTACATATAGTTTCTTGATGCACACACAGGTAACAAGAAGCAGTACCCTGTATGTGCAGGGTCTGCTCTCCTGAATGTAGATGCCCAATGGCATAGGTAAGTTTAGAATAGATCCTCTGACTGAGACAACCTTGGCACGGGTAGGTGGGCATAGATGTGTTTTGATCAAAATATATTGGCTAAGAGTCTCAGATTTTATCATATCAGGGTGAGGACTTAGTCCATATATAATGTTTGCCTCTATTGTGTTAGTGCATTATTGTCTGGGATTTTTCTTTTATAAATGTAGCCATGCACATCCACATATTCATTTATTACATTGTGCAGGATTTTTTTTATATTTTTCTGTGATTTTTGTTTAGTCAAGAGAATGTTGTCCAACTGCTCTTACAATGTGTCTTTGATATGCTAACAAGGGAAACAATGACCAAATGGCTTCTGAACATACTTATAATTCAATGGCTTAATATCACTGAATAATATCATTAGATACTATATCCAATTATTAAGTATATTTGTGTGGTCATCAGACTGAGGGTCTGGTTGGGAACCATATTTTCCTGTAACAATCACAGAATATATTTTAATAAATTATGTTTAAAATATATATATATTTTAATGATGAACCAAGCCAAAAAAATGTATTACCATATGCAATGAATAATACTTTTTTATGTTTACATGTATATAAGTAAAAAATAAACATATCTAATAGCATCATATACCCAAGTATAATAAGGACAATAGTGAAAAAACATAAGAATAATTATGACAATAGTAACACACAAGTATAATTATGACAATAGTAAAACAAGCAAATAAAATAATAACAATATGAACACACAACTACAATTATGACAGTAGTAAAACATGCAAACAAAATGAAAATAGTAAAACACACAAGTATAATTATGACAATAGTAAAACACAAATAAAATAATTCCAATAGTAACACACACAAGTATAATTTTGACAATAGTAAAATACTCAAATAAAATGACAACAGTAAAACACACAAGTATAAATATGATAACAGTAACACACAGCCAAGTACAATTATCACAATAGTAACACACGCAAGTACAATTCTGATGATAGAAAACACACAAGTAAAAAAAATGACAACAGTAATAAAAAAGTATAATTATCACAATAGTAATTCACAAATACAATAATGACAACAATGATAGTTGCCTAAAATACAAGAAATGTCTTTGTCATCTTCAGTGCAATGTTTTGGCCCTGGGTTTGTGGAAAATGCTCCCCCTCAGTTCCTGACATCACAGATAATTAAGCCTCGTCAGGCCTGGTTCAAGACATATTTTTCCATTCCAACTTTTACTGCATTTTCCATAATTGGTGTCATGGAGACCAATCTTTGTTTAGTAGTCACATACAGGCTTGAAGGTCTCTTCTCTAAATGCTTTCAATTTAAGTTAGTCACACTCCAAACAAGCAGTTTTCATTTAGTGCTAGCTGTGCTTATGTCTCTGTAATGCAGCAACATGCGTTAAATGAAAGCAAGCGAAGAATGACCTGAAAACGCTTACTTGTTGACAATATCTTTAACCATAAATATCTTTACCATATTGGCTGCCAAATAAAAATCTATTTATATTTTTTACTCAATTTCCCTGAAGAGTTGTATGCTCACATTCCTACTACAGTCACAGGTTCCCACTGCAGAGCAGTGGTACCCTGCAAAGCACAAAAATGTATTTTCCTATATGTGTATTTGCTGTATTTTGTATGTACATGGTATTAACAGGCCATATCACAGCCAGCACTAAATGGGGCTAGTGTCACTTGAAGAAGGGAGTGTAGAGTAAAAGTCATTGTAGAATTGCTGTCATACCAAGACCATTAAAATCAATTGCCATGTGTTCAGGAGTTTGCCAGTGAATGGGTACATACCTCATTTTGATCACCTGCATGAGTACATTGCCCACATCCCAGAGTGAAAGTGTGGACTTGCAATCTGTTCAAAAAAAGGAGCAGAGCTTAGTCTGACATTTAGGGACCGCCCTTTGGCTGCAAGAATGAAACCTGTCACATCTGTGAAACTGCATTTTGTGTACCAACTGCCAGTCCATGCATACTGAGAGCAGTCTTTATATATTTGCATTTAAATTCTTCAGTAAAGAACTATTTTACTCCAAATCCGCCTCATAATTGCTTCCGGCACTGCTACACTTCACTAACATCCAGAGCTCCATCAAAAGGACCCTGCCTTGCACCCAAAAACATTCAACATCAAGGGCAGCTCAATCATCATCAGGAAGCAGAACCCCAGGACCACCAGGACCAGAGTGTGCCCCAAGGAGTAGAAAGATGCGTCGTTCCAATCAATGCATGGCCCCGGAGAGTGACAGAGTGACATACATATCTCACCTTCCTTAGAGTACGACTAAGAGGTACTGTATAGAATAGATGTCAAATACTTCATAAAGGGATTTTTTCAGGATACAGCTTAAACCCACCTTAATTACACAATTAATTTTTATAAGAAAGTTAGTAATAGACTTACCATCCCAAAATTTCATGGATTGGCAGCTCGGGAACCAGCTCACATGAGTCTCCTCTTCAGCCAACATCACTTCTTTTGCCAGGCTTTCAGCCAGAGTTATGGACAAAATGTCAATTCCTCTGTGGATGGTGCCATAGTATTCCCCTCCCTGGTGCAAGCATATTCTCCAGAATCCACCACATCTGTCCATGCGCCAAGGAGAGGAAAAGCTCTGGCAATGTTCACAGCAGAAATGCGTTTGATTGTAAGTTCATCAAACACAGATAGAAAGAATGCTGATCCTTAACTCAGGAGGAGTTAGACATGTGATACTGATATACTATATGCCCTACCAAAACATGACACCATAAACCAGGGATGGACAAAGCACCCTGCATGATGGCCTAATTTCCAAGTGTGCTTCACCACTGGGTACGTTGTGCTCAGCTGATGCTTGTTGGAAAGGTGCAGAAAGAAGGGTCCAGCTATATATTGTAGTAATTAATTAGTGCAGTATATACAGTAGCTGTGGCCCTGAATTCATGTGAGGCCACTTGGCAAAAAAGAGAGGAGTCATTTTAGAGTAGGGTCTTGTCTAAAAAAGGTCACCTTATTGGGGTAGATGGGCACTAATGATCTAAGTACATTTGCTCATATTAATTTATACAGTGAATATAGTATTCGTTCATATATTTAGTGTTTGCATTAAAAATACAACTAGGCCTGCAAAAAATAAGCCCTCCCCCATAAGGCTATTTTGAGGAAATATTAAAAAAAATAAGATGAATTTTAAAAAAAAGGCTTGTTGTCCTCAAACTAGGAATCATACTTAAAGATAACCTGTAAACTCTCCTGTTTTAGTAACTACTTACATGCCCATGCAAGAACAATTCAGGAGCATCTTTTCGTATAACTCTACTTCAGTCTTCTGTTATTCCTGAAAATATGTTCCAGGGTCGTCATTACATGGGGAATGCAAGTTTTTAAAATATAAGATGTCAGGGTTCTATGTGACTCTAAAGCCTTGAAAAAGTGTATAAAAAACAAAATAACATAGACTTGATTATTTTCCACTTCACGTGACTGATGTTCTTACCATAGAGTCTCCGTTATTGTGTTGCAGAACTTATACTTGTGTGTGCTATCAGGAACATTAACTAATTTATCAAAGAAGACCACTTTTGCTAAAACGAGCAGCAGAATCCATAATATTCATGATGGTATTTCTAGGACTTGTGGCAGTCAGGGGGCAGTGCCAGTCATTTTCTTCTACCATGGTGACCTGTATTATAGACCTTTCCTCATTCATTGATACATTCAGAAGGTTGCTAGCTGCTAAATGAATCATTCAATACTTTCCTGACAGATACAGCTCTTACAGGATAGCGGAACAGATTTAACGAAATTCAATCTGCTGCATTGCATTCTGGGTTGTTTGTTACTATATCAGTTCATTGTGCGGTGTGTAAAGGCTGCATTTCCCAGAATGTGAGTCTGTACTGTTACCGAACCAGAAAGCAACACGAGAGATATGTGCAGATGCTAGCAGAAATTTTCATTCAGCAGTCAATTTGGGGGAGACATCATAAATGTCTAAAGGGGCAGGATTCCAGAGGAAGAACTGAGGTCCCCAGGGTGGGCAATTCAAGGCAGCTGGTAGTGGAGATGAAACTGGATCCTCGTTCTACTAATATGTTGAGATCCCAACGATAGGACTCCAGTTTTCAGACATTTGAAGGGAATATCACCTACAGTGCTTTGAAATAGTATTCATACCTCTTTAATTTTTCAAGATTTTTTCACTCTACACCCACAACCTTAAATGTATTTTATTGAGAATTTATGTGATAGACCAACACAAAGTAGCAAGTACTGTATGTGTAAAGTGAAAACACAATGACAGATGGTTTTCAAAATTTTTAATAAATAAAAATCTGTGTACATTACTATTCAGCCCCCTGTACTCTAATACCCCTAAATAAAATCCAGTTTGACCTATTGCCTTCAGAAATCACCTGATTAGTAAATAGAGTCTACCTGTGTGTAATTTATTCCCAGTATAACTACAGACAGGGGCGTAGCTAAAGGCTCATGGGCCCTGGTGCAAGAGTTCAGCTTGGGCCCCCCCAAGTGCTGGTGCACCTAGCTTTTCTGCCGGCCAAGTCAAAAACTGAACCCCTCTCCCCCATGCCAAATTCTCACCCTAACCTTTTCCCTCCTAACATTACGTATATCACTACAGAACATACAGGGTAAGGCTACATTCACACAACAGTTGTTTTTGCAGCCTCCGATCTGCATATTTTGCGGCTCAGATGCGGACCCATTCATTTCAATGAACACTGTGTGCTGTCCACATCTGTATGTCCATTCCTATTTTTGTCCGTTTTGCGGACAAGGATAGGCATTGTTACAGTGGATCTACAAAAAAACGGATGCCATACGGAACATCATCCTTTTTTTGCGGATCCGCAATTTGCAGACTGCAAAACACAACGTTCATGTGAATGTAGCCTAATACAGCGCCCCATACCTCGTACATCCAGTGACGTCTCCTCTGACGAAGATATTCTCTTTCCTCATCTTCTCCTTTCAGACCAGACGCCATTTTTCAGCCATTTCTCATCTCTGCAGTTTGACAGAAAAAAATCTTAGTTTACTACTTTTCCATCATCCTCCCGTCTTCTGGACAAATCATCCTACCATCCCCAGTACTGTGCCACTAGTACCACACAGATAGTGCCCTTCAATAATTATTGGCACACAGTGTCCTAAAATAACTGCGCCCAGCAAATAGTGTCCCGTAATAGTGTAAACATACCGCCCCCCAGAAATAACTGCGCCCCCCAGTGCCCCCAGTGCCAGTAAAAATGCCCCCAGTGCTCCCGTGCCATTAAGAAATGCCCCCCAAGTGCCAGTAAAAATTCCCCCAGTGCCCCCATGTGCCAGTAAGAAATGCCCCCAGTGCTCCCGTGCCATTAAGAAATGCCCCCAAGTGCCAGTAAAAATGCCCCCAGTGCCAGTAAAAATGCCCCCAGTGCTCCCATGCCATTAAGAAATGCCCCCAAGTGCCATTGAGAAATGCCCCCAGTGCCAGTAAGAAATGCCCCCATGTGCCAGTAACAAATGCCCCCAGTGCCCCCATGTGCCAGTAAAAATGGCCCCAGTGCCTGTAATAATGCCCCCAGTGCCAGTAAAAATGCCCCCAGTGCCCCCTTTTTCCGGTAAAAATGCCCCCAGTGCGCCCATGTGCCAGTAAAAATTCCCCCAGTGCCTGTAATAATCCCCCAGTGCCAGTAAAAATGCTCCAGTGCCCCCTTTTGCTGGTAAAAATGCCCCCATGTGCCAGTAAAAATGCCCCCAGTGCCCCCCATGTGCCAGTAAAAATGCCCCCATGTGCCAGTAAAAATGCCCCCAGTGCCCCCATGTGCCAGTAAAAATGCCCCCATGTGCCCCCAATAGAGCTCCGGTCCAGGACTACAACAATAAAAAAACACTAATAGTTACCTCCAATGACGTCATTGCCCCGCCTGAGAACGGGCAGGGGAGACGCCCTCCCTCCCCTGCCCCGGAGTACAGGCATCTGTATCGCCGTCCTGAGGACGGCGATACAGATGACTATGGAGATGAGCGCTTCCACAATGGAAGCGCTCATCTCCCTCTGCCCCGCCGCCGCCCCCAACTATGCACAGGGCCACGCCGCACCTGCCTAACTGACGGTGCGGCCCTGCAAGTGGCAAGGGGGGCCCTCGGGGCAACTGCGACCGCTGCGACCCCTATAGCTACGCCACTGACTACAGCTCTTCTGTGAAGGCCTCAGAGGTTTATTACACAATATTAGTAATCACACAGCAGCATGAAAATCAAGGAACACACCATACAGGTCAAGGATAATGTTGTGGAGAAGTGTAAAGCAGGGTTAGGTTATAAAAAATATCCCACGCTGAACATCTCATGGAGCACTGTTCAATTCAATATTTAAAAATGTAAGGAGTAGGGCACAACTGCAAACCTACCAAGACATGACTGTCCACCTACACTGACCGCCAGGCAAGGAGAGCACTAATTAGAGAAGCAGTCAAGAGGCCCATGGTCACTCTGGAGGAGCTGCAGAGATCCACAGCTCAGGTGGGAGAATCTGTCCACAGGGCAATTATTAGTTGTGTACTCCACAAATCTGGCCTTTATTTAAGAATGGCAAGAAGAAAGCCATTTTTGAAAGCAAGCCATAAGATGTCCCATTTGCAGTTTGCCACAAGCCTTGTAAAAGATATGGAAGACGGTGGTCAGGTCAGATGAGATCAAAGTTGCACTTTTTAGCCTAAATGCAAAACGCTATGTGTGGTGGAAAACTAACACTGCACATCACCCTGAACACACCATCCCTACCATGAAAAATGGTGGTGGCAGCATCATGCTGTGGGGATGCTTTTCTTCAGCAGAGACAGGGAAACTGGTCAGAGTTGATGGGAAGATGATATATAGCTATATAGACGATGTGTTGTTCATCTAGCAGGGCTCGGCGTCATATTTGGAACAATTTCTCCGGGATCTCAATGAGAATGATCTCAATATCCATTTAACTTGGCATTACAGCCAGGAGAAGATTGAGTTTCTTGACCTGGAGATCTATGTTGAGGATGGGGGTTTTCTGGGAACTGATGTCTTCAGAAAGCCCACATCTACTAACTCCCTCCTACACTCCACCTCATTTCATCATCCACAGGTAATTAAGGCTATACCAACCGGCCAATTCTACAGAATTAAAAGGATTTGTTCAAATGTAGATCGGTTTAAAAGTCAATCAGATGAGCTGGCGAGACGTTTTAAAGAAAGGGGATACAGTAAAAGACTTATTAAACAAGGCCAAGAGAAAGTCAAGAACCTGCAAAGAGACTCACTTTTGGTAAGTGGAAATAAACGGGATAAGAAAGAGTTGCACCCCAGATGTGTAATGGGATTTAATGCCCAATGGAGGCAGATTCAGGGCATTTTTAGAAAACATTGGCCAGTTCTGCTTACAGATAGGGATTTACAAGGCCAGATCTCGCAGGCCCCATTGTTCAGCTGGAGAAGGGCAAAAAACTTGAGGGATATACTCACTAACAGCCATTATGTACCCCCAACAAGGGGTGGTCTGTTTGGAGATAGAGGTCCAAAATGGGGTTTGTTCCCATGTGGGAGGTGTACTGCCTGCAAGTTTATGGTGAGATCAGAAGTTTTTAGCAACTCCAAGGGAGATAGAGAATTTAAGATCCTTTTCTATATCTCCTGCAATACTGAAGGAGTGATATATCATGTGAGGTGCCCAAGTGGATTGATATATATTGGCGTGACGACCAGGGCGTTAAAAGTGAGAATTTAGGAACACATCGGGGATATCAAGGCAGCTGTTAATGTTCATGATCCCGAAAAATTACAAAAACTCAAACCCATGGCGAAACACTTTAAAACTGCACACAATTGTAACCCTGGTGGGTTGCAATTTATGGGAATTGATAAAGTCAAACTTGGATGCCGGGGTGGTGACCTGAAAAAGAGGCTCCTCCAAAAGGAGACAAAGTGGATGGTATTATTAGATATTGTAGCTCCTTCAGGGCTTAATGAGGCCCTGAGCTTTAAGTCCTTTCTATAGATTGCGTTTTTTTATGATATGTAGTGTTTTAATCTGTATTTTGTGTTTTATATAGCTATAGGTTGCAAAGCTCTGGAGGTCCTGGAGGATTGATGGACTGAAGGGACACAACCCCGAAAGTTCAGCGGCTTACTGTTTATATTATT